>APFE031037854.1:0-57303 GCA_000404065.3 Pinus taeda
ACACTCAAAAATGCGTTATATTTAGGTAAAACCTATGGGCAAAATAATATGGGACAAATACCATGGACTAGATTGTTATTAATACCATGCAAAAAAACATTATTAACCCTAATATTAGTATTAATAAAAATAAACATGGCACATGGTATTGACCCATGGTATTCACCAAAATGGCACATGGGATTGACCCATGGTATTCACCTAGAATGTAGCCTATTTAAATGGGGGAACTAAACTAGCATAGATCGTGATATGCAAACTAGCATAGAGTGAAAAATATTTGATCCCTCTCAGGGCTGGATCAAGAGTAAAAATGGATGTTCTAATTTAATGTATGTTAAACATTTTAGCTTGGTTAAAATAAAAATCAACTATTAATTTTATTAATTTTTATAAATTACTAATAGTAATTTTTAAGCTCCAGGTTTATGATAACCCAGGGTAATACCAAGATCTTACAAGATTTTATAATTGAGTAAAATATTCGCCATGACTAGTGAGAGATTCGCCAAAAAATTATATATACATATTATATTATTGATAAAATCGCCTTCCATTTTTCCTATATACCATAAAGGTTCGCCCATTTATTATACTTATAAATTTAGGGGGTGTTCTTAAAATTTTCCCTGCTCCTAAACTCCATGCTTTCCCTAATGGTTATCCCAAGTATCACCCTAGGTTTGATGGAGAGAATGGTATCACTACTCAAAAACATATTCAAGATTTTGAAGATTATTTTAACTTATTTGAAGTAGATGAAGAGGATGTTAGTATTAGGCTTTTTGCTCTTTCTTTGCAAGACAAAGTTAAGAGTTTGTTCAAAACCCTGCCTGAGGCAAGCATCTCAAATCTCAAGCAGTTTCTCCAACGTTTCCTTGATAGATGGATAACCAAAGTCAATTTTCTCATAATTATAGAAGAATATAATCAATTAAAAAAACATCCAGATGAAACAATACAACAATTTTCAAACAGATTTAATCAAGCCTATTATTCAATACCATTAAATATAAGACCTCCCCCTGATTCAGATCTATTGCATTACCCAAGAGCGTTTCATCCAGAGATAGAATTTAATCTAAGAGAAAGAAACCCCTCAACAATGGAACATATGCAGAACATGACTGTAGATTTAGAAGTTAATCTGCAAATTAGAAAAGAAAAATTGAAAGCAAAAAAAGAGGAAAAACTTGACATTTCGATAAAGAAAATAGAAGAAATGATGCATAAGATCACAATGAAAGTTAAATTTTTTGTTCAAAATAACCATGACATATTTGTTTCACAAAAAGAATATGTTGATATTCATGAACAAATTCCTACCAACTCAATCTGCCATAGACCAGAAGATAGATTCATAGAGCAATATGTGGAGGAGCAATCTCCTGATCTAATGTGTATATTTGATGACATTACTTCTTTTGGTGATTTGCCCAAATATGATTAGTATGATGATGATTATGTTTCTCAAATCCAAATTAACCTTGCAGAGGAATTAGAAGCTAATTTTAGGAATAAGGAAGTTCAGGTTCAGCGACTTGAAAATAGTGATCAGCTTGTTCATTTCAGCTATGAGAATGAGGAGGAAAGTGCTAAAAATTTTAAAATCAGTGAAGGAACTTTACCATTTTGTTTGTTAAGATATTCTAACACATAGGAAATAGTTAAGTATAACTTGGTCTAGTGTAGAGTTAGGTAAAGTGTGTTTCTTTACTATCTACTTTTGTAACTTACAATCCGACGGTCACGATATGTAGTGATCCGACGGTTCATTCTCTCCTCGGTATTACTGGCACTTGATCTGTGGCTTAACACTCGATTGGTCCATGATCTCTATTTAAAGAGCATGGAGGGTCATTTTTAGGTTAACTGTTCATGAGAGAAGCTTATGTAAAATTTCATTCTTTTATTAATAAATTGCCTGAAGTGGTTGTGTTGGCTCAGGTCGTGGACTATTTCCCTCTTTGAGGGTTTTAACCACGTCAAAAATATTGGTGTATTGATCTGTGATCTGTTTGTGAGCGGTTTCCTTTGGTGTTCTATTTGAAGAACTTACCCTGTAAATTCCTACATGGTATCAGATCTATTTGAGGGTCGTGTCTGTTGGTGATCCAAATCTGAGGCTGGTAGAGCTGCATCTGACTATCGTTTCCTAGATCTACTATTTCTGAAAACTTTCGGGCCGAGAGGGTTGCTCTATTATGTTATGAGCATCTGTTCCAGTGAAGAACCCCTTTCGTTTCATGCGAAAAGGTTTCTGGTAGCCCTAGCTACGTCATTTTTAAGATCTGGAGGTATACAATGTTTATTTGCAGTTTCTAATTATTTTCTCTCTGTTTATTATTTCAGTTTATTTAGCTTCTTTTTTATTATCGGATCTATACCTTTCATTTCTTCATATTCTCTTTGCCTTGCAACTCTGTGCGATTTGGGAAAATTAGAAATAGAGAGGAAGGATTTTTCTTATGCGTATGCTCTTTTCCGTTGCGCCTTAGTGTGATCTCGGAAAATCAGAAACATTGAGGAAAATATTTAGTTTCCGGGTAAAGGTAACTTCAAGCCGTAAGGTTTGTTTTTTTTGTATGTCCGTGTTAGGTTTTTTGTTTTTTTTTTTTGTAGGGAAAAAGAGCTTTCTCAAGCAAACACGCAACCCAAAGCTTCAGTGACTATTAAAAAAAAAAAAAAACCCTTCCTCTTTTCCAAAAATTACTAAACTTTTATTTTAGCTCACTTGTTCCAAAGCTAATTTATGAGAGTAGAGGTCTTGAGTTCAAGTCTCCTTTCTGTTGAGCTAATTAGATTAAGTTTGGAAAGGGGGTGATTTTTTTTTAACATTATCATTCATTTCGGCACATTCCCGCACTTCGTTAGCATCTTCATCAACTTTTCTTCAAAAATCCATAACTTCTTCATCCGGAAGCCGTTTTCAGAGCCGTTTTTTTTGAACCAGCCTAATTTTTCGAGATATTTCCATTGGAACACTTAGTTTTAGCATATATAGCTTTAGTTTCTATTAAAATGGAAAGTCCATGCCAAGTTATTCTTAATAGCACCAACTACTTCCAATGGTGGTCCTACATTGTCGATTTACTTAGAAGTAAAGGTGTTTACAGAATAGCCACAGGCCAAGAAACCAAATCGGAAGATGAAGATAAGGCAGATAAATGGGAATAGGCAAGATCAAGCATGTGGGTTGATAGGGATGTCTATTTCTCCAGATCTTAGATTCCATATTGCAAAACTTGATACTCCTAATGAAGCAATGAAACATATTACTAAAGTTTTTGGAATAAAAAATGAACTTAGAGCCCATCAACTTGAAAATTAGTTGCTTACATTGGACCCCAATAATTTTTCTTGCATTGAAGATTTTTTGTCCAAGTTCAAGACCCTTAGACTTCTCTTGGAAGGTGTTAAGGTTAAGAAAGAAGATAGTAACCTTATCTATTCCATTCTTACTAAGTTGGACCAGCCTACCCTGTGTTTGTTTCCACCTTCCATTCTACAAGAGAAGCCTTCATTTCTCAAGGACAAGACTACAACTCCCCTTCCTTTGATTCTTTAATAAGAGAACAAGAAAACCTCTTACACCTTGGTCTTCTTAATCTTGGAAACTCTTCTAAGAAACCGTTAGCTGCCCAACAGCAGCCAAATTCAAAGAATCTTAAGAAGTTGTATCCTAAATGGAATGGTCCTAAACCAAACAAGGGTCCTAAGCAATTTCAGCCTCAAAATGAGAAATCATTTCAACACAATGATAAGGTAAATAAAAACAAAGGGAAGAAGACTGATAGACATTGCCACTTTTGTAATCGAGATGGTCACTTAGAATCCAAATGCTTTAAGAAGATGGAAGCCTTGGAAGCAGCAATGAAGAAGAATAACATCCATTTGGAGCACCTCTTCAACTTCATCTTCAAGAATGGAACTTTCTGCATGTGGTTGTCAAGCATCTCGGTCTGGCTATGCACTAAATGTATCATCTTCCTCTCATTCTCATGAGTGGCTCATTGATTCTGGAGCTTCTTATCACATGGCCAAAAACAAAGCCATGTTTTCTTCTTTAAATGATTGTAACACCAAAAATATATGTGTTGGTGATGATAGATCTCTTAGTGTTGTGGGGACTGGAACTGTTCATATAGACAATGGTCAATTTAAGGATGTATTATGTGTTCCAACCTTATCCTACAACCTTCTATCTGTATATCATATAACTCATTTAGGTGAAGGTAAAATCGTTGAATTTTCACCTCACGATGTTGTAATTAAGGACCTAAGAGATCTTAGATAGATTTTAGCTACTGGAATTGCTGATGATTCTACAAGGTTGTATAAGTTTAACAACTTTGGGTCATCAAATATTCCCTTAGTCTTTGTTGCTCATAACGATGAAGTGAGCAAACTTTTGCATGAGCGATTTGGTCACTTAAACTATCGCTCCCTTCAGAATCTATGTAAAGAAAATATGTTGACAGGTCTTCCAATGGTATCTTGCAGAGATGGTGTTTGTTCCGGATGTGTACCCAGAAAACATCACCGGGATAGTTTTGAAAAATGTGCCTCTTGGAATGCTTCAGCCCCTTTACAGCTTGTGCATAGTGATTTATGTGGTCCACTTCTAGTTGTCTCATTCTCTGGCTACAAGTATTTTTTTAACTTTCGTTGATGATTTCTCCAGACGCACTTGGGTATACTTCTTAAAACTCAAGAGTGAAGTATTTAACATGTTCTTGGCCTTTAAAGACTTTGTTGAAAAACAATCTGGACATCAAATTCTTAAGCTAAGATCTGATAATGGCAGAGAATATGTTAACAACAAATTCATCAACTTTTGCACGGAGAATGGAATTCAAATGCAACATACTATTCCATATACTCCACAACAAAATGGTGTAGCTGAAAGGAAGAATCACACCTTAAAGGAAATGGCTAATTGTATGCTTCAATCTAAAGGACTTAGTCTTAGTTCTTGGGCAGAAGCAATTAATTGTGCAGATTACATAGTAAATCGCACTCCTACTAAGGTTTTAAAGAACATCACTCTAGAAGAAGCATGAAGGTCAATTAAACCAGATGCAAGTCACTTTCATGTTTTTGGAAGTGAAACATGGGCCATATTCTAGATGAGAAACATAAAGCTTTAGAACCTAAGAGTGAAAAATGTATTTTTGTTGGATATTCTGAAGATCTCAAAGGATATAGACTTATTCCACTTAAGTCCAAAAATGTTATCATTAGAAGAGATGTAAAGTTTGCTGAAAATATATTGGCCTATGAGCCTAGTGTGGCGGATGTGCCATCTCTCTCTATCCCTTCTACTTCTGAAAATATTTCTTCTTTAGATGATGACAGCGAGGATGACAATCCTCCCCCACCTTTTTAGGATCCTCCTTCAGCTCCTCAGCTTCCAAAATGGGTCTGTGCTACTCGGGATGTAGCAGGTGCTCTTGTCGGTGGTCCTACAGATCAGTGTCGCACACGTTCTCAGTTCGATAGAGCCTCTTATTTACTGGCTCAAGCTTCAGCGAACTATGATCATGACACCTTTGTAGAAGCTTTAGGCCATCCAGATTGGGATGTAGCTATGAAAGAAGAATATCGTTCATTATTGGAAAATGATACATGGGATCTTGTTCCTCTTCCAAAGGGACGAAAACTTGTTAGATGCAAATGGGTTTACAGAATCAAGTAAGGCCCAGATGGAAAAGTTAATAAACATAAAGCTCGTCTTGTTGCTAAGGGTTTTTCACAAGTTGAAGGCATTGACTATACTGAAACCTTCTCCCATGTTGCCAAAATGAACTCTATCTGCTTTGTTCTTTCCCTTGCCACCTTTATCAAATGGGAAGTCCATCAGATGGATGTTAAATCTGCCTTCTTGCATAGAGACTTGCATGAAGAAACCTATATGGAAAAATCTACTGGCTTTATACAAACAGACTCCAGCCTTGTATGTCGACTTAAGAAATCCCTTTATGGTATCAAGCAAGCCCCTCGAGCTTGGTATGCCAAAATGGATAGCTTTCTTTTAGAACTGGCTTTTCTAGGTGTCATTCTGATAATACTGTCTACACCAAGAAAGTGGGCAAGTCTCGTATCATTCTTGTTCTTTATGTTGATGATCTTATCCTTACTGGTAGTGATCCCAACATTATAAATCATGTCAAGTCCAACCTTAAAAAGAAGTTTGAAATGACAGACTTAGGAGACTTACATTATTTTCTTAGTCTTCAAGTCTTACAATCCAAGGAAGGTATTTCACTTTCCCAGTATAAGTATGCTTGTGATCTTCTACGCCATTTTCACATGGAAGACTATAAGCCAACCCCTTCTCCCTTTCAGTTTGGAGCCAAACTTTCAGTCACTTGTACTTCCCCTGAATTTGATGCTACCTTATATTGTCAACTTGTAGGAAAACTTTTGTATCTGACCCATACTCGTCTTGACCTTTCCTTTGTTGTTGGCCTTATTGCTCGGTTTATTCAAAACCCACACGAAAGTCATTGGAAAGAAGCTAATTGAATACTTCGATATGTTCGAGGTACAATTCAGTTTGGGATTCATTACAGTGGACAAGCATATCCTCTATTGGTTGGTTTCACTGATTCCGATTGGGCTGGTGACCCTGATGATCGAAAGTCTACTGCAGGTTATGTGTTCACTCTTGGTTCAGGACCTATTACATGGGCATGCAAGAAACAAAGTGCCATTCCTCTTTCTTCAGCAGAAGCAGAATATCGTGGTGCCATAGAAGCTAGTAAGGAGGCCCTATGGCTTCGTCAGATCCTGTTAGAGTTTGGCTTTTAGCAGCAGTATCCGACTACACTTTGGTGTGATAATCAAAGTGCCATTCAACTATGCAAAGATCCAGTCCAACATCAGCGCAACAAACACATTGAACTGCACATGCACTTCATCAGAAAGCTCATCCATGACCATGTTCTTGAAGTGCAATATTGTTCAACATATGATCAAGTTGCAGACAGCTTTACAAAGGCTCTCACAGAGGCGAAGTTTACTAAACTTTGATTTATGATTGGAATTCAGGAAGTTGTAACTAAGGGGGGATAGGCTCTAGTGCCTCCTTCCTTCTCCTATTGTGTCATATTTGTATATCCTTTAACCCTACCCCAAGTTGTTCTTAAGGGGGGATGTTAGGATATTCCGACACATAGGAAATAATTAAGTATAACTTAGTCTAGTGTAGAGTTAGGTAAAGTGTGTTTCTTTACTATGTACTTTTGTAACTTACAATTCAACGGTCACAAATATGTTCTAGACATGAAGTGATCCGACGATTCATTCTCTCCTCGGTATTATTGACATTTGATCTGTGGCTTAACACCCGATTGGTCCATGAACTCTATTTAAAGAGCATGGAGGGTCATTTGTAGGTTAACCGTTCATGAGAGAAGCTTATGTAAATTTTAATTCTTTTATTAATAAATTGCCTGAAGTGGCCGCGTTGGCTCAGGCCATGGACTGTTTCCCTCTTTGAGGGTTTTAACCACATCAACGATACTGGTATATTGATCTGTGATCTGTTTGTGAGTGGCGACCTTTGGTGTTCTGTCTGAGGAACTTACCCTGTAAATTTCTACTCCTCAAATTTCCCTTCGTGCCCATTTCCACAAATCTAGTAGGCCTTGTAGAGGGGTACCCTACAAGGCAAGCACCATACTAAGTGACAATAATAAGGAAATAACCCATTGTCACTAGAACTACTACCCCTGCTCTTTATGGATTTTGACCAATGGGAGGAATCCTAATATCTAGGTCACCTATAAGAGATAGTCTAGGATAATTTAAAGGTTTAAAGTGACACAATAGGATTCCAAGGGATATCTCAACTTAAGTAGAAGGCTCAAACAATGATGAAGAGGTAATTCACATCCTAGAGATAAGCTTGATTAGGGCACACTATACCTAGGGTTTGAGTAATAACATGGAAAATGGAATGTCCTAAGGTTTACAACTATAAATATCAGTTAAAAAAGGCACATGAAACCTTCAAGATTCCCTCAAGTTGAAGTTTAACCAAACTAGGGTTTCTCCTGGGGTAAAATAGCTAGGGCAAGAGAAATTATGGAGAAAAATGGAGAGATTAGCCACCAAGAGGAATGATTTTGAGGCAACCATTCTACTCTCGATGTTGAGTCCTTCCAATGCCAAAAATTTCCTTCCTAGGAAAATTCACACCAAGTCATACATGAGGTTGCTTGTCCTTAAGAGGGTCGAAATAGAGGAAAAGAGAGAGAAATTAAAGTTATGGATAAGGTAAAGGTTGATCACCTATTAGACAAAGTCAATGCCTATGGGTGGATGGAATCTATTGATGATTAAGATTAGCTAAACCTTGCCAGGGAGTAAGGATACTTTGATGCCCTAACAACCAAAACCATAACTACCATCCATGTGAGGGATCAAAATTCACTTGGGAGAGCTAATTAAGGTTTACCAAGGGGGTTTACATTCACATATTATACATGAGAAATGCATGCAATAATGAGACCTAGCTCCCATACAATTTATCTTCAATAACAATTGTGCAATAGAAAACCCTTGATCATATATTTATTTCATACATTAGACATACAATCAGAAATTTTCGAAAATAAAGCTCACTTACATGGAAATATGCATGAAAAATCCAATCATTGATCCAAGGTAACTTCTCCAAAGACAAGAATATAGCTCCAATAAATAAAATTCTCATCACATATTTCCAAAGATACAAAGAGGATAAAATTCTCTAAGAGAGGTCGAATTAGTCCAAGTGATGATGATTGATAACAATGATCCTCTCATTTATTTATATGAGGAGGACAATGTCTAATATCAGTCTAAAAGCCCCTAGATACAAGTTAAATCACTAAAAATGCTTCAGTTACACGCCAACTCATTCACTCTCATCATAAATGCTCAAATAAGCCCACACATGTGAGCTGCTAGGTTTCTAGGGTTGATGTCAAGCATAGAGTAGCTCTAAATTCCATGTACAACCGCTAGGAGGTGTCAAATGTGATGTAGAAGCATGTAAAAATCATGATTTGAGTCTTGGGACTCAAACTAACCTCAATGGCTTGCTCTAGCGTTGAGGGATTTCCATGTGATATTAGCCCTCCCTAGTCTATGAAGGCAAGACCATCCTCATTTGGGCTCTGAATCAACTGTCATCCCTCATAAGGGGCTAAGGATGGCCTGGGGGCATGTTGGGTCCAAATATGTCATCTTGAAGAATCATCAAATCCAGTGGAAAGTGGCACAATGTCATAGGTGCAAGGAGTGCTCTGGCACATGTGTGATCTATTGGTGCTGCTGGGAGGCCCAAGATTCTCAACACTTCACTTGAGAGTGCCAACATACTTATCTAATGACTTGGGCACTTATGGGTAAGGTGCCCAAGACATAGGCTATTG
The DNA here is from genome assembly GCA_000404065.3 of Pinus taeda. NCBI lineage: Eukaryota > Viridiplantae > Streptophyta > Pinopsida > Pinales > Pinaceae > Pinus > Pinus taeda. Next base: position 9,426 of record APFE031037854.1, read on the forward strand.
AACCACCTGACGATCATAACACGAATTCTAGTGAAAGGAACTAGTCGTTAGGGAAAAAAATCATTATTGCATCTAAGTGGATCAAGTGTAGATAATCTTGTAGATTCACAAGCTCATGTAATCTACTAAAACAAGAGACAAGAATCTACTTCTACTCTTTACAATGGAACCACATAAAGATCGAGCAAAACAATAATTGATAAGAGGAAGAACATTAATGGCACATAACACAATAAATATCCGGGGAAAGCCACAACTAAAAAACCCACTATCTGTATTGCATTAATAAAAAAATCCAAGATGATAATACAATGCTTGCTCTCTCAAGAACAATCCCATCACTCAGTAAAATCAATCTCCAACTCACAAGCAAGCTCTTGGCCAACACTTAGCCAATTCACCAGCTCTCCAAGTCCCTATTTCCTTGAGCAATTCTTATGGTTCATTAGCCCATCCTAAAGGGAAATCAATGCATCCAAATCTGTGGAATCCCTTCAAGGATCAGTTCATGATTGCATGCACTATATGTACAACTCAGACAATTCTACAACAAATAGTACATTGCCCGTGCACTTTAGTCTCAACTGGGTCTTTCTCAGAATCGACATGCATGAGTTTCTGATGAGGGAAGCTTCAGTTAACTGGAGTAGCACTAGTTAATGCATTAGTGCACCAACTGACTGTCAACTCACTACTAGTTCCTCAAACAGTTTGGAACTAATTTAACTGGAATTAACTCAATAAACTGAGTTAACTAATTACAACTCATACTTAACTCATCCTGGACCCCTATAATATAGGGAGAACATATACATGATTTCATAAAGACTTCCAACTCGAAATTCCTAAGTTAACTAAGTCAACTCACTCTAGTTGACTATTACAAGTTTCTATGAGAATATAATCGATTTTAATTCTTAGTTTAATTCAAGGACAAATTAAACTGGAATTTCTAGATTCTATTTTTATCATTTATTGTTGCTAGTTTCAACACTCCCTCTCAACAAGAAATGAATTCAACTCGATAACTATCCTGAACCTTTGGAATGTTTTGCATGCAACACTTCTCTCTAGTGTTGTTGCTCTAGCAACTCTAGAAACAAAAAACATCCCACCTGAATCAGAATGATGCCTCTGTCATCAAAGTCTCTGACTGTTATTACCTTTGTCGATTGAAGACTCCGCGCTTTTGTTGACTCTGCCTTTCTGCATTGTTGTCAACCCTTATCTACGCTTCTTCAGTATCTGATTGCTCTAACCTCTGTCTCTTTGATCTCTGACTGCATCAATTCCACTGATTCCTCCCGCTACTATGTACTTTGGGCTTCTGTACCAAAGAATCATCCATGAGATAAAACCACTCAATGGACCCTACCTAATTTCAGCCCACTTGGGACTAGCACTTCACAACGCCCCACCTCACACCTAGAGGTATGGCTACATGTGCTCCCTCTTCCCACTTGGCTTGAAATTTCCCCTTACTGGAGGTCTCTGCATGAGTGGACGCCTCCACTCAGTGTCCTCTCAACTTCTCTAGTTGTGGCTGCTCCACAACTTCCTGAAGTTGCTTTGGAGGCTTCTTTTAAGGCTTCATTTTGAGAGGTAATTTACTCTCCCTCTCAACCACCAAGTCTCTAACCTTTTCCTTGCTCCTCAAGGCTTTGCATGCATCTTTTACCTCAAGTGCATACAAGTTATTGACTAGCACACCAATTTGTTTCATCTATTCTGCCCTCACGAAATTTTCTAGAAAAAGAGTTGATTTTAAATCAACGATATCTCCCTCATCCGAACTCCAATTCGGCTAATTTTTTTGTTTGAATTTGGGTATTTTTTTCACAAGGAACCCAGATATGCTATTTGTTTCTAAAAATTTTGCATAAAATTTTTCATATCTTCTCTACAAACTTGTGGCCCAAAAAACAATCTTGCTCTAGCTTCGATACCATGTAGAAAATTTCTACAAATCTAGCTCTGATACCATGTAGATAATCCTATAGATTCACAAGCTCATGTAATATACTAAAAAAAGAGACAAGAATCTACTTCTACTCTTTACAATGGAAACACATAAAGATCGAGCAAAACAATAATCGACAAGAGGAAGAACATCAATGGCACATAGCATAATAAATATCTAGGGAAAGCCATAGCTCAAAACCCCACTATCTATATTGCATTAATCAGAAATCCAAGATGATAATACAATGCTTGTTCTCTTAAGAAAAATTCCAGCACTCAATAAAATCAATCTCCAACTCACAAGCATGCTCTTGGCCAACACTTAGCCAATTCACTAGCCCTCCAAGTCCTTATTTCCTTGCGCAATTCCTATGGTTGATTAGCCCATCTTAAAGGGAAATCAGTGCATCCAAAACTATGCAATCCCTTCAAGGATCAGTTCATGATTTCATGCACTATATGTACAACTCAGAAAATTCTACAACAAATAGTACACTGTCCCTGCACTCTAGTCTCAACTGGGTCTTTCTCAGAATCGACATGCATGAGTTTATGATGAGGGAATCTTCAGTGAACTGGAGTAACACTAGTTAATGCATTAGTGCACCAACTGAATGTTAACTCACTATTATTTCCTTAAATAGTTTGGAACTAATTTAACTGGACTTAACTTAGTAAACTGAGTTAACTAATTACAACTTATACTTAACTCATCCTGGACCCCTATAATATAGGTAGAACATATTCATGAGTTCAGAAAGACTTCCAACTCGAAATTCCAAAGTTAACTAAGTCAAATCACTCTAATTAACTATTACAAGTTGCTATGAGAATAGAATTCAATTTTAATTCTCAGTGTAATTCAAGGACAAATTAAACTGGAATTTATAGAATTTATTTTTATCATTTCTTGTTGCTATTTTCAACACCAAGCTTGAATGTCATGGTTTATTTAATACTTCAAATATGGATCCCCTGCCAAAATCGGGGCTTTGAACTCTCAATGGTGTTTTCTCCCTAGATAGGAGAGGCTAAAGGAAAACCATATTAGGTGTTTCCAGCCCCTAAGGAGAAATAAATTTTCCTTAGTCCACCCTTCAGTTGATAGGTGTTAGTGAATAATAGTGTTGATATGGAAGGGATAATACTTCATGGCCAATTTCCATGGTCAAAGGGACCAATTGATGGGGGATTCGCTTCCTAAGTGTACAAATGTGAAGAGGGAGCATTTGTGGATGCATGAGCTACAAACTGGGCCTTTGTGAGCTTTCTTTGAATGATATAGTCGTTGAATTACCCCTTAAGGATGAGTGATTTCATTACTCATCAGGGTTGGGACATGCAAGGGTTCCCTTTAATGATGCAATGGAGCAACATGTGCTTAAGAATTGAGTGATGGCCATAAGGAGTAAGGTAGAGCTCATGTTAGGCTTTTCCCCATGTGTTAATTTGCATGTCTTGACCATCATTTGTGTTTTGATATTCTTTTTTGTTTTGTTTTGTTGTGGCCATGATATGCTTTTTTTGTTTCTTTCAACTTCATCAACCCCCTAGGGTAAAGTTTCCAGGCCCCATCCAAGTATGTGTATGTATAGGTGCCAAATCCTAAAGAACCAATGGTTGGTTGAACCCAAAGAATGGATGTGAGATAAGGGCTTGTAATGAATGATGGAAAATGTTAAATATGACATAGGGATTGATGAAACTGCACTATCTCAATCAAGGCTTCTTAAGCAGTGCCCCTCCTATACCCATTGGGTCATTAAGGGAGGTCCCACTAGACTAGGATCATATATTAACCCCCCATTTAAGGTGAGATAACAAGATCATGGTCAAAACCAATCCTTCTTCTAGATCACCCCGTAATCCATATCATATGCCTATAAACAAACAAGCATAAGCACCCGATTGAAAAATGATTAAAGTACATTTTGAGTGGAACCCCACCTTGGTCAATGTGTCCATGTCGAATGGGTGAGAAGCATATGGATGATGCAAGTGGTGGAGATAATAATGACATGTCATCAGCTGGTGGTGGCTCTCAAGGGTTGTTGGTTGACCAATTTCTAGTCGGGAATATGAGAAAAGTTTCTCCTAGGAGTTACCCATTTTGGTGGGTAACAATGCTTTAATCAATGTTCAATCTCCTCATACATTAAATTCAATTAGCCATATCAAGAATAGGGAGGTCATTATCTTAATAGATGATGATAGAACCCATAAATTTTGTTCACTATCACATCACTAAAAAAACACAATGTCATATCCATGTTGTTAGCAACTTATAAATAATGCTTGGAAACGAGTAATCTAAGAAATGTGTTGGCAATTTTGAAAATGTGAAACTCCAAATGTATGACTATTTCTTGATTTTTTGTGTGTGTTTCCATTGAAATGGACAATTATGTTATCATTTTAGGTGTTGAATGGTTGCAAATGTTAGGCCACATCAACATAGTTTTCCTGTAATTATACACAAATTTCAAGAAATATGGGTATTAGGACACTCAAAAAGGTCTAAAAAAGGTGCTCTAGAAATATTGAATTCCCACATTATGAAAAAACACATGAAGAAGGATCATTCAAGCATTGCATAAATGACAAGTATTTGAGGATGATTCATATTTGGTTCCTTCAAAATTACAATTAGTCTTTGACAAACACTAATAGGCCTTTGAACTTCCACAAGGAGTACCACCCTCATGCAGTGAGTATGGTTATCATATCCTATTGATCTTAGGTGGCCCACTACCCAATGTGCATGCACACCACCATCCTTTTCATAAAATATCAAATTGAAAAGATCATCTAGGAGTTATTGGAAACATGTGTGATTTATCCTAGCACTCGCCCCTAATCCTCCATCACGGTTCTCAATAAAGGTGTTTAGTGCATGTGTCCCAACTTTTGAGCTTTGAAAAAATGGAAATCAAAGATAAATTTCCCATTATAGTCATTGATGATGTCTTGGTTGAGTTGCTTACTACTTAGTTCTTCGCTAAACTTGATTTTCCTTCTAGTTATCACAACATTAAAACATAGGAAGTTAATATCTTTAAAAAAATATATTCTGCATGTAAAACCCTAGATTGAATTTCCATGTAAATAAATAATGTATGGACATTATGAAAGCAAAAATAAAACCAAGGTCATGGGACGCATATTCCAAGCTGAATGAGGGGAAAAACAATATATTGGGATCCACTTGTGATTAATTATTTATTGGATATGGAAATTGGCATTGGCAAGAGGCAAAGAAAATAAATGGCAGATTATTTATTACAAGCTAGCAAGGAAATGTGACAAGGATGCAAAAGAAATAAATGAAAATGAAAAAAATCCACTTCAGCAAGTGGGAAGAGGAAGAGATAAGAAAAAGGGGAAAATAGTAAAAGAATATTTATGCAAGGGAAAATGAAGAAAAAGAAAAGGAAAAGAAAAGAATTGGAGAAATAACATTCTAACATTCACTTTGGGAAAAATCAAGAGAGAGCACTACATCAAGAGGAATTCGTGTGGCAACCAAGAAGAAGATTTGGACAACAAAAAGCAAGGGTAGAAAAGAATAGAGAAAAGAGGAGTCAATAGGAATATTTTTGTAGGTAGCAATGTGCATATTTGATTATCTTGTTGGGATTTGAATGCATGGTTCATTCATTGGTTTGTTGGTCACCTTTTTTGTCATTGGTATGGGATTTACCTTATGCCATTTCCTATATAATCACGATGTAGTGGGTTCCCTGTTTGGTGGAGATTTGGATTGCATGTAGATTTTGGATCCTGTTTGAGGTGAGCTCAAGAAAATCCCAAAGGTCGAGAGTGGATATGGTTTTCTTCGGGTAAGCTCTTATTAGGTGGGTGGAGACAAGAAAATTCTTCTAGGTATGGTGAAGAAATTTTGAGGCATCCAAGCACGGGTTCAAGTATCTGGAGACATGTTGTAACTGGCCCATTTGTGGGATTTTTGAAATAGTTGTATTTGGCGTAATAGTGGCAATTGATCTTGTAAAGTTACCAATTCTCCAAAAAATCTAGTTATGATTTAAAAAATAAATTGTTTTCATCATACATGAAACAAGGTGTTCTAGTAATTTCTCATTCATTGAAGTATACGCAGGTGAAATGGAAAAAAACAAGAACTTGGGTTTTGTTCCTTATTTTCCCGTTGTCTCTGCTACAACACCCTCCAAAATTTCACTACATTCAAATTTTGAAGCCTACAAAATTGTCGCATCAAGTGTCGCTTTGGTTGTCAAGTGTCGTTTCAAGTCACGCCACATGTTTCAAGTGTTTTTGGTCATTCCTAAGTGTCATCCATTGTTTATAACATCTCTAGTGCACTTCATGGTTATAACACCTTTGTTTGTTGTAAAACGACACTTTTGGTCACACTCACACACACTTTATTTATTGTACTTGGGGAGAGTTTGAAAACTGGCGTTTTGATGTGTATTCCTTATTGTTCAAGCTTGTCTAAGTTTTATTAGTGAGTTGGTATGTGTCGCACTTGATTTCATGTCTAAACTCATTGTGTTCACCCCTTGTTCTATCTTCTAGACTTAGACAAATTTTGGTTGTACAAGTTAGCCCACTAAGGCTAGGAGAGCGCATGGTGCACTCTTAAGCCTTAGTCAAGACCCGCACCGTGCACCCTCCAAGAGTGCATAGTGCACTCCCAAGCATTGTTCCTCTTCTTTGTTCCAAATTGCGTCCTTAAAGGAATCCTTCCTCCTTGTTGAGTGCAAGGCGCATCATCGAAGCAACATCATCATTACTTTGACCTTTGGTAGTGCGCCATGTGCCCTCCTTGACCCTCTTCAATACATAGCGCACTTGGGAAGCCTTCAGACTAATCCCTTCAGAATTTAGACTAGATCCTGTGCCCTCCTAACCTCTCTTGAGTGCATAATGCACTTGGGAAGCCTGAAGCTTTGTCCCTTCAACCTTCGATAGTACACCCTATGACCTTCCTGTCTCCCTTGAGTGCAAAACACATTTGGGAAGCCTTAATGGTCTTCCTTCGTCCTCCAGACCTACATCCTGCACCCTTCCTTGGGCTTCCTCTCTCTAGTTGAGCGCATGAGCACACCTCAAAGCCTCAAAGCACTTAGATCTTTCCCCTTCGGTAGTGTGCCCTACTCCCAAAAGATCCCCTTTCTCTTCCTGAGTGCAATGTTAAGTCGTGAACATAAAATTTTCATGGAACATGTTAAAATATTATATTTCTTAAATAGATGTTTTATTCCCATGAGTGATTTATGTTGCATGTATTCTAAAACAACATGGTAAAGATGCATGAAGAGATCGGGCAAAGAGGGTAGTCAAAGGAAGCATTCAAGAACAAATGAAGAACATTGAAATCCTGATGATCGAAGTAGCCCAAGGAATCCATATGATCAAAGACCCTTTGGAGGGTAAAGACATCAACAACATGGAAGTTGCATGCAAGCTTGAAGATACAAGTGGCAACCTTGTCACCTGTCAAAGAAAGTCCATGTCATCAACCACTATAAATCCAAGTCATCAATGTTAGTGATTTGCCATGTTCTGACCACATGATGATGTGGAAATCATGATGTAATTATGTAATTATTGTATGGAAAAAAGAGCCATGTGTAGAAGTCCAAAAGACATGTAATTCTACAAGTCATTTGGAATTTCAAGAGTTATAGAAGTCCAAAAGTCATTAGAAGTTGAAAAGTAATAAGAGAAACTCAAGAGTCATAAGAATATGAAAGGTCATGCCTCAAGTTATAAAAGGAGCCTCATTACTCGAGCAAAGGGATTTTAACATTGGCTTCTCCCACAAGGCATTAGAGAGAGAGATATAGTACATAATGGCTCTAACGCTCCACTATTGGAGCTAGTGATGCTCATTATACTTATGTATCTTGGAGCTTTTGCTTAATACTTGAAGCCATTCAGCCAACACATTTTCATGCATGGATCGTGGATGTTTTGAGACTATTCCTCTAATGTTTATGGTTTATGTTGGATTTCATATGTATCGAAGTAATTGAACTATTTCAGTGACTTTGGTGCTCAACTTGTTGGAAATGTGTTATGACAATTTTAATGATCATTGCATCTATGTGAACTATTTCACTTGATGTCTAACGATTCTTCCTTGTTTATGTGCATGCATCTCCACTAGGTTAGTACTATTACTTTTACTTTAGAGGCCCACTTTCTCTTCCTTGCAGTGAAAGAATCTTGATACATCTACAATTGAACATTTCATAAGGCACACTCTCTTGCTCATCCAAAAACACATGCACGCTACTCTCTCATGCTAATTGATTAAGCCAAGGAAAAATTATAAGTTAATCATAGCTGGGCCATATTTACGGATGAGACTCCTACACCAAACGGTGTGAGGTCTAATTGTGACCTCATATTGGGAAGATTCCTCGAATGTTGGTAGAATCCAACACTGTCAACAATTCCTTAGATGGTTTGTTCCTATTTTTTCAGTGAAAACTCCCTCAAACATGCCCAATCAATGCATGGTTAATTCAGTTAGTTAATAGGAAGATGCACTATTTTGGAAAGGAAATATGCCCACAATTCATGAGCTCTCTATTCTGCACAATTTTCTATAGGTCGAATACGATCTACGTAGATGGTTAAAATAGAAATTAGTTGGTTGGGATAAGAGTTATCAACATTTAGTTTCTTTTTTTGTGATGTATAAATATGCAAGCATGTGAATCTTGAAGGGTACCATTAGATTTTAGTTTTAATTGTGATCCTCACACTTAGAAAAGTTCTCAATTGAAGCCTTGCTTCAAGCTTCCTTTTTATTAATAAATGAAACCATATTGAGTTCCTTCAACTGATAGTATTTAAATGTGCAAGTTGAGGCATTAGAGGGCCCCCATTTTCTAGCCTACACATTCTCTTTTTCATCATGCATAACTATGGATTGTTGTAACTAAAGTGCTGGTATACATATACATGGTTTCTCTTCTAATTTCATATTTAAATGTCCAAATTAATATTTGTTCTCATTTATCATTAGTTTGTTTATTTATATGCTAATTATTGAACTTTCTTTTGTTCACAAATTCATTGTTTATTTGCATCCTTATAACTCTTTCATCGTAGTTTAATTTGTTTTTCTTCATATGTAAAATACCTTTATATTTCATATGTGGAATATAAATGTACCAATCCTCGAGGGACTATTCATTCTCAATAACTAAGCTTGAAGCCATTATATCAAAGCTCATCATGTCACTTATGGGAATTGAACTTAGGTGGGGAGGATCCCAATTATTCCTCCTAACCACCAAAGTTAAACCCAATTGACATTCATCATAGTTTAATTGTTGTAATGTTCATGAAATCTTTTAGTTTCCTTTATATAGAATTGGTATTGCTTTGGAAAGTCAAGTTTAGTGTTGCTTGATTAAGTAAAATATCAAGGGTCTAATAGAGTATTATTGCAATTGCTTGAGCCACCTGACAGAGTGAGCCAAAGCTTATACAACCATATTTTCTACTAGTAAAGACCCTAATTCATGCTTAAACAACCAATTCAAACTTGAACCAATTATGTTTTCATTGCTTTAAAGTAGTTTCCATTTCAAGCATGTGTGCTTAGAATTTCTTCTTTGGTTAAAGCCTCTAAAACCGAATTTTCTACCTATATTGACCCTAATGCATGCTTAAACAACCAATTCAAACTTGAATCAATTATGTTTTCCTTGCTTCAAATTAGTTTCCATTTCAAGCATGTGTGCTTAGAATATGTTCTTTGGTTAACAACTTACATAAGTAGAAAGAGCATTATTGTGTGGGCCTTTCTCAAGGCTTAGATTCCCATGCCTTGTTTTTATGTCAGTGTTAGATTTTGTTGTCTAGGATAGAGGAGATTAGTTACTTTCTTGTCAGATTGATTAATTATAAGTTTTCCTTGAGTTTGCAATCTAGAGTTTGAATCTTTCCATTGGAGTGACTTAGCAAATTAAGACTAGATCTTCACATATAATGATGTGCTTCTAAGTTTACAAACTCCCAAATTGACAAAACTTATGTCCTAATTTATGAAAATAAATTAAAAGAATGCTCTGCATGTTTGAAAACCTTGCATATTAGATTTCCTTCAGTGATTTATACTCCTTGGTTTTTAGGTGAAGGAATCTATTATTTTTACTTTAGCCTTGACTCTCCAAAATTGTATCTTGGTTGTGTATTTTCCAATCTTCAATTATGGATGGTGGCTTTGATACTTGACTTTTTAATGTCCATTTAGCTTCAAATGCTGGCAAAAATTCCTGTAACTACATGGGATACTTGGCATTCTCTTGTTGTTATTGTTCTCCCTTTTTGTAATGCCTTGCTTCTTCTAATGGGTAGTCACATGGTGGCCTTTTGTAGCACAAAAGGAACTTGCACTAGAATAAAAACGATCATTGACCTTGTGGCCTTTCTTCTCATAATAGAAACAAACCAAACTTCTTCAGTTTGTGCTTATGCCTGCTAACATTTTTGCTTGGTCCTATGAGAATTGGCATAGTTTTCGATGGTGGAAACATCCCTTGGTTCCCATCTTTCAAGACACCACAAACATGTTGGAGTAATTTTTTTTTCTATATACTCCATTGTATGTGGCCTTTTATTAAATCAAAATGGACTTTCTTTTATTCAATCCCCTCTCACCTTGACAAAGGTTATCTTGGTGGTCAAATCTCAAGTTAAATATTTAAAATATGAACTTATTTCACTCACTTCCTCTTCATCGCTAAAATATAGGTCTTCATGTTGACCCTATGTTAAGCTACAATGATGTTTATATTCCCTGGCTTTTCTTTCCTAACCCCTGGCCATCATAACCCATTTGTCTCATTAACTTGGAACTATATCTCTGGTATGATTTTCAAAATTACTAAGGGAGATTTTGAAACATTTGTGAAATATACTTAGAGGGTGAGCTTATAATGCTTGTTTCAATCACAATGTTGGCTTTTGTGGTAGAAATGAAAGGTCCTCATGCTGCATTAATCTCTTGGACAACTACCTATAACTTGGGAAGTGCTTCCTATTTTTCTACCAATTATTGGGCTAGATAAGATGTCATCTAAGTGAACCTTTATTCTTTCCAATCATCCCACTAAAAGACCTTCTCTTCAAATTGCATGACTTGAACTTTGGTCTCGTTCCAATTTTCGATAATAGTGGTGAGAGTGTCTCAACATCTAAAATGTGTTCCTTTAACAAAGACATCAATTTTGAAGAAATATCAAGGTCCTTTTCCAACCCTACTATCCTATCTTTCAACTCTTGATTCTACTCTTATATTGACACATTAACGGCCCTTAAATCTTCAAACCTTTATATTTTCAATGCTTTGTTTAGTCAATTTAGTGTGTCCTAAATTGCTACATTAATTATCAATCCGGGAGTCATAAACTGATGAAGTGTGGCGCATTATATGTGCAAGACAACCTCTTTCTTACTTTTTGTTGTTTTCGATTTTTATTTTGTTTTGGGGGTTTTTGTCTTCGTTTATCTCCTAATGTGAATGGAAATCCTATCCCTAAGTTTTAAGAATACTCTAGAAGGCAAGTATGGATATAGATTTTAAGGCAATTATGTCCTCTATAATGATTTCCAGAACTTAACACTTCAGAGGGCCTTAGAACATACTAGTGATGAAATTAATACTTGAACAAGGATGAAAATGTGCTGCTAATCAAATCAGACAAATAATGAACTACTGATCATGAAACCATTATCCCTGCTGCTTATCTAAATATAGAAAGAAAAATGAATTAAACTACTGCACTCAACAAATCAAAATAATAAAAGTAAAATCAATTCACTTCATTCATAGTCCGATAGCTCGCCAGGTAGTCTAAGCTATGGCTTTAGGATATAACATCAATGATATGAGCAAATTGATATCTAACTGCAGAAAAGTAAAACTAAAATCAAATCACATCATTCATAGTCCGATAGCTCGCCAAGTAGTCTAAGCTATGGCTTTAGGAGATAACGTCAATGATATGAGCAAGTTGATATCTAACTGCAGAAAAGTAAAACTAAAATCAAATCACATCATTCATAGTCCGATAGCTCACCAGGTAGTTTAAGCTATGGCTTTAGGAGATAATGTCAATGATATGAGCAAGCTTATATTTAACTGCAGAAAAGTAAAACTAAAATCAAATCACATCATTCATAGTCCGATAGCTCGCCAGGTAGTCTAAGCTATGGCTTTAGGAGATAATGTCAATGATATGAGCAATGTGATATCTAAACTAACTAACAAAGCAAGTGAATAAGGCTGAAATCAAAGCATAACTGGAATTAAAAAAAACTAAGAAAAGCAAAGTCAGCAGAGAGGCTAATCCCATGTCACTAGTTATTGCAAAAATTGTATGAAAATGCCCGGGCCTACTCTATCCAAAAACACATACACTGATTAGTGTTAGCATCAATATACAAAGCTTGAAAAATCATGTACAGGAATGAAATGTTAATACCATAACAAATGAAATATACACAGGTGGATAACTATGAAATATGTGCAATGAAAATAAGGAAACACTACATAAAAACTTTACATCAATAAGGAAAACAAAACCTCAGCGTGCAGGGGCCCTCTGCACGGTCTTTGTCAACAGGCTATCAGTCTAGAATTATGCTCACGCAGTCATATAGAAACAGAGTCTTCTTTATATTTAAAAACAGAGGAATAATCCTCTCGTTACCACAGTGGGACTAGTGTCATGGCACAATAAACTTTAACAACAAAATTACATCAACAAAGACTAACTCTATGCGTTTGGAAACGCGTTATTTATAACAAAAACTCATAACTGTTTTCCTATGCAATATCTTTAACTAAGGACACGTAAAAGGACAACGTCCGTAAGCTTAGCATACTGGTTTCCGATATTATTCAATCTATCAACAGTGGCTGTTGGATTCACATTGTGGGGCAGTCTACAAGTGTCAACATGACCCCAGGGATCCAGGAACGGCCACGAATCCTTCACGTGTTTGAAAAAAGGGTCCAGTTGCCATAGGACTCCTTCATTGGACCATCATTTGACCACCGTTGACCACGGATTTCCCTAATGAATCCGGCTAAACCAATAGGACCTGTTCCATGTGCAGGTCATTCTTAACTTGCCCATGTGCCTTGTTTTGCCTGATGACACCTGCAACCTAGAGTTTAACAAAAACAGCTGCGGAAAGTTGAATCAGCTGCGGAAAGTGGTTGCATTCCGTAGCTAATGAGAAAATCTAATTCAAACAACAAACACAAAAACATAGTTAGAAAACCAGTTGGATGCTCTTTTAGAATCAATATGCAATGATTTTTGATAGCTTGTGAGGTCCAGGTGAGGGAAAAAAGTCTAGGAAAGTGTGTAGGAGATATGTAGTTTTAGGGCTCAACATAGCCCCACTGTGAAGGTGTTGCATGTCCCCATGCAACCAAAACTTTGACCATCCCCCCTTCAGTTCATGTGTTCTGAGACCTCTGCTAGCACATCTAGTCTTCTTCTCTTCTTTCTTGGCATCACTATCATCCTAGGCTTTCTCATTAAGCACTTAAATTTGAGGTTGATAAGAGCTCTACTCAACCTCCTGCTCTTTTTCTTCAACTTCTTATTCTTCTTCTGCCACAGCCCAAGATGCAACATGGTGTTGTCGTGAACGATCTTATCCAATCTACTTTGTACCTTTAATGTTTCATTCTCTCTTTTGATGTGTCTATTTAAGACCTCCAGTTCAAAAATTTCCTATTTCAGTGATTGGATTAGAGCTTCCTGTGAGGCATTAGGCTGGGTAGATGAAGTGCCTGGATCTGTGGCAGTATTCTCCAACAACTCAACATAATCATACATTTATTGCTGGTTTGGGTCTATCTCAAGTGTAGTCTTTCTTGGGCTGACCCCAAAATCCGGTTGAGAAGGACTGATGTCAAAATATGACTGAGAAATAGGAGTATGGCGTGGGCTACGGCCAAGAGGGATTGCTGGAGGTTGTTCCGGTGTTTCCCCTCCTAAGTAAATGAAGTGGGGCCCTTTAGTTTGTACTGTCCTCAATTTCCCTTTGAGTCTGGAGCTCCTCCTTAAATTTTGTGAGCTAGTGTCCTCTTTCTCCACACTCTGTTTTTCTTTCCCTTTCTTCTTTGCTGCAACTGATTGTTCCTGAAGATAAACTAGTCTTTCAGACAATATTTGGTGATCCTCTTCTGAGGAAGGTTCTAGGTTTGATAGAAAACCTCAATGTTTCTTTTCCCTTTTAATTTCTTTGCTTCCTACCCTCAGTTCTTTCCTTCTTACTTTCAGATAGCTTCTCTTCTTGATTGATTTCTTTGGCTATGTTAGTAGGAGTGTCTTGAATTCTCACACTGGTTTTCTTTCTCCTACTCTTCCTTGCTGAGCTGCTCTCTGGCGTTTCAGGTGGATCTTGAAAGAAGTTTCTAACCAAAAACTGTTCCCAGGTGTCTTTCTTTTCCTTCAACTGTTTTTCAATTAAAATTTTCACAAGGCCGTGATGGTACAGGTGGGGTTCTATGTCCTCCAGATTCTTTTGGACAGTTGTGGACATCTTTTTCAAGCTATTCAATAAAAAGTAAGGCAAATTGAGGGTTTGATTTTCTAGAAAATTCATCAGCAACAGGGTGTGGTACATATACATGGACCCAAATCGTCCTTCATATGTAGTAAATTTCTAGATTATCAACAATAGATTGGCCCACTTTTCTTCTAAAGCAGAGATAGGGATTCCATGTTTGAAAATGGTTATATCCATAGCTGGATTGCGTAGGATAGCCCTCCAGGCTCTATCGTCAAAGATTTTGTTTTTGAACCACCGTTCCCCCTCCTGTGGGAGTTCCGTTGCGGCTGCTATAGATGCCTCGGTAACTGAAAACTTAAGGTCTCCAACCTCAACTTCCATGCCATTAAAAGACCTCGCAAAAGTATTCATAATTTCTTTATTGTAGCCTCTGAATTTCTGAATGAACTGTAGTCACCATGCCTTCCTTAGTATGGTTTTCAATTACGGATACCCCTCCATGAATTTGGGCCCTTCCAGTTCTGCTCTTAACAAAAGACCCATTCCTTTTCTCCTGCCTTAAAATACGTTTGTGTGAGTAATGGATGAATGAAGGTGAAACGGTTGTGTTAGCGGGGAATGGAAAAGGTTTATGGAGAAAAATCAGTGATTGTAAATGGAAAAAACAGAGAATAGGTAGTGGGAATGAGGAGCAGAGTGGAGACTTATGTGAACAGGGTAGAAATACAAATGTAACTTCGATGGAATAGTAAGGGCGTAAAGTAAGCCTGGCAGAGTTTTGAACTAGATGGCTATGGAGCATGCTCACAAAATGGCTGCGAAATTTGTGCAGCGGAGAAGAGCCGTGATCAAATCAATTATGTCCCCATAATTACCCAGTTCGGCAGGTGGAATGCCAACGTACCAAAAAACACGAGTTAAATTCAGAGGCTGATCATGAGGCCGTTTAAAATTTAAAGCAAGGTTTGTGGAGGAATCATGTAAAGGTCGTGGAACGGTTATGGAAGCTATCAATGCCAATCATTACATATAATGGAGCCGTGGTTTCATAACTATATAGAATGTGTTTTAAATTGCTATTTGAAATGAATCTTACTCATACCTTGGAATTTTTGCCACTTCCGTCCATTATCCTTTGATGAGCTGCTCCCTGTTGATGCCTTTAGGTGCTTCATATCTTCAACATATTTCCTTTGTCATACCTGCATTTGGTTCTTTTTATTATTTGGCTAAAATCTGACTGTCATTGTTGAATAACAGAGTGCTAGCTGTGGAAACAGGATTCAGCTGCAGAAACTGACACAGTGAACATATGACTGAATGGAGATGGATGAATGAAGATTGAGTGAATGAAACTGGTCATAAAAGGACTTTTATTAGCGGAATATAATGATAAAATGAAATGAGATGAAGTGAAGTGAAGTGGAGTGAAATGAAGTGAAGTGACATGAAACTGTGAAGTAAGAGAGAGACCTCTTTTTCTTTGGAAAATATAGGGTGTCAGAAGGTTCTGATTTTCGCCCTGTATTTTCTATATAAGACTACCGATCAGTGATTGGTTTTTAGGCTTATACAATTTTTTTTTTTTTTTTAGAAACAAAGAAAGAACAAGGACTAGGCTGGTGGAGAAGAAGGATTCTTCTTCACCAGCCTTATTGCAGAATTATCCTGAAATATTTTGACAAACTCCTCCTTTGAGAGTGGCTTATGATAGATCTTTAATCGTGACCATTCACAATAAGAGGAGTTTGATATTCATCAATGGTTTTGATTATTACCGCTCCATTGCTAAAGACTTTATCGATCTCATATGGCCCAAGCCAGTGAGTCTGAAATTTACCTTTGAAATCCTTGAACTTGGAATCAAATAGCATTGCCCAATCTCCTTCTTGAAACTTTTTCTCTTTGATGCATTTGTCATGCCACTTAGCTCTTTGATATTGAACTAGATCAGTTCTTAGGATTGCCTCTTGTCTGATCTCATCTAGTTCATTCAACTGCTCCATTCTATACTTTTGGGCTTCTGATAGATCCATTCCCAATTGAACTGCCATCTTGAAAGTTTTGACTTGGAACTCAATGGGTAGCAGGACTTCTTTCCCATAAACAAGTTCATAGGGGGAATGTCCTGTTGTATTCCTCCATGTAGTTCTGTAGACCCATAAGGCTTCAGGAAGCCTTTCTGCCCAATCTCTTCTGTGTAGATGAACAGTCTTGGTAATGGTGCATTCAAGAACTTTGTTCGTAGACTCTACTTGACTATTTGCTTGCAGATGGTAAGGAGTAGATTTTCTGTGCTTGAATTTGTATTCTTCCATCAGCTTCTCCACCAGGTTGGATGTGAATTGACCTCCCTGATCTGTCACAATTTCTCTTGGAACACCAAAGCGAGTAAAAATATCCTCATAAAGAAAACTAATAATTGAATGCTCAATAGCAGAAAATAATGCTTTGGCTTCTACCCATTTAGTGACATAATTAATACTACCAATATATACTTTTTTTTAGAGTGGGTTAATAGGTCCAATGAAGTTCAAAGCCATTTTCAAAGGGTTCGATGATACCTTGGCTGCAATGGCATTTCATTTGAAAGTGTAGTCCCTACTCTTTTGCAGCTGTCACACCTTTTGACATATTGTTTTGCATCTTTGAAGAGGGATGACCAATAATATCCTAAAGAGAGGATTTTATAGGCTGTCCTTTTGTCAGCAAAGTGTCTGCTGCATGGTTCATCATGACATTCTTGAGGATATCAGGCATTTCATCTTCCCTAACACATCTTCTGATCATAAGATCTGGCCCTGTTTTAAACAATTCATTAGAAATCCATGAATATTTTGAACTCTCCTGAATAATCTTTCTTCTTTCACCAGGAAACAAATGTGGAGGTAGTTTCCCTGTAACTAAATAGTTAGCTATATTTGCATACCAAGGGGTCTTATTAGTTACTGCAAATAAATATTCATCAGGGAACTTGTCCTCTACAGGAGAATCTTCTTTAGTATTCTGAATCCTAGACAAGAAATCAACGACTGTATTTTTGTTTCCCTGGTCTATCCAACACAGTAATATTGAATTCCTGTAAAAGTAGGAGCCACCTTGTAACTCTGCCGTTAGTAATAAGTTTGTTCATTAGATATCTAATTGCAGAATGATCAGTATGAATAAAAGTTTCATAGCCTGTTATATAATGTCTGAACTTATTGACTGCATGAACAACAGCTAAGAACTCTTTTTCAGTCACAGTATAGTTCAACTCAGTGGGAGTTAAGTTTTTATTGGTATAGTAAATGGCACAAGGAACTAAATCTTTTTGTCCCAACACAACCCCTAGAGCTGTATCTGAAGCATCTGTAGAAATACGGAAAGGAAGTTTCCAATTTGGTCCTCTCAAGATAGGCACTTAAGATATTCTTGTTTTCAAAGTTTCAAATGCTGATTGGAAATCAGGACCCCATTTGAATTCATAGTCTTTTGTAAGTAGTTTGAAGAGTGGAGATGCTATTTTAGTAAAGTTTTCTATAAATCTTCTATAATATCCAACAAACGCCAGAAAACTTCTAACATCTTTTTGACAATTTGGAATAGGTAACTTTGAGATGACTTCAACTTTTGATCTATCAACTTTAATCCCATCCCCTGAAATATGATGTCCCAAAACAATACCTTCAGTAAACATCATAAAGCATTTTTCATGGCTTAATGAAAGGTTTGTTTCTTTACATCTTATAAGGACTTTTTCAAAATTTCCTAATGCCTCTTCAAACGAATCACCATAAACTGTAAAATGATCCATATATACCTCTACACAATCATGGATTAGATCAGAAAAAATTCCTAGTACTGCTCTTTGGAATGTTGCGGGTGCATTACATAATCCAAAAGGAAGCACTCGATAAGCAAAAGTTCCCCATGGACAGGTAAATGTGGTCTTATCCTGATCTTCAGGTGCTACCTGAATTTGATTATAACCACTAAAACCATCCAGAAATGAGAAGTACTTTTTGCTTGCTAATGTATCTAATACTTGATCGATAAAGGGCAAAGGAAAGTGATCCTTCAAAGTTGCTTTATTCAATTCCCTATAATCAATGCATACCCTCCATTTACCATTCTTTTTAGGTACTATAACCATAGGAGAAACCCATCGGCTATTTGAAATTGGATAAATGAAGTTTACGTTGAGTAGTTTTTAGAGCTCTTCTTTCACTATCTCCCTAAGATTTGGATTCATCCTTCTCTGAGGTTGTCTGATTGGTCTACAGTTTTCCTCGATATAGATATGATGGATGCAAGTCTTAGGGTTAATACCTTTCATATCAGTATACTCCCATGCAAATGCAATAGAATGTTTTTGCAAGATTTTGGTTAGTTCTTCTTGTTGTGATTTTTCCAAATATTTGTTGATATTCAATGTTTTACCTGGAAAAATATCAATGGTAGAACTACCGAAATCTTCCATAGAGTAAAGAGACATTTGTCTTGATGATAAATACTCAATGTCAGAATCTAACTGAAATTGTGTGTGGTCATATTCTGGAGATGTTTCAAAATTTTATAATGTGTTCAGAATTTGACTATCTTCACTAATTTCAGAAATGGTCAAGACAGGTTGTATACTGTCCTCATCATCGACCTATTCATTGTCTCCTACTTCTGTAATTACTTTTGCTGGAGGATATAGATTGAATTTCTTTGTCGAACTACCATCATAAATGTACATATCCCAAGATCTACAACTAATGAAAGCATCATTTGTGGCTAGCCAAGGTCTTCCTAAGATGAGTGAGTGCCCTCCTAAATTACGCTTGGGAGTCAAAATCATGAAATCTACTGGATATTCCCAAGAATCTAAGGAGACTGAAATATCTTCTAATACACCATCTGATTTGATTATGGATCTATGTGCAAGTTGCAGCAAGGTGGGTGAAAAAAGAAGATTAGGAAGTTTAAGCTGTTCCATAGTCTATCTACTCATAATGTTTATAGCAGCCCCTATGTCAATCAAAGTATTTATAATTTCTATCCCATTTATATGTGTCTTGACAATTGGACTACCTGGATCCACATATTTCTGCATGGTAATTTTTCCCATCATGATATCTGCAATTTTTCCTACCAGGTGGATTCTTCTTGTATCTCTTGGTTTCCTTCCTGGTCTTTTAAGACTTAAATCCTTTATTGTTTTTGCTAAAATAAGAATCTCTCTAATGGCTTGTAGCAAGGGAATACTGATACAAACATTCTTTAATTCATCTAGAAAATCATAGTTAGGCAACAAGATTTGTTTTTCCACCCCTTTGTCAATTTGTAATCTTTCAGGGAAAGGAGGTGTGGATGAAGATGCAGGTTGCTCAACTATAGGAGTTGTGGGGGTTTACTCTTTTTCTTTCTCTTTTTGAATGTTTGGGTTTTGAAGAGATGCTTCCTTAGAACCTTTATTAACTTTAAGAGAATCCTCCTCGGAGGTATCTTGCTCTTGAACATCTATAGAAGGTTTTTCTAAAACTCTACCAGACCTGAGTTGTACATCATTAAGAGGAAAAATCATATAGGTAGGAAATTGTTGTCCTTCTACCATGTAAGCATTCTGAGGATTTTTGTTGTTAGGATTTGGCAATGGCTGGGCTGGTAGTTGATTTGTCTTTTGTTGAAATGGAAGTAAGAGTTGAGGATTTGGACTTTGTTGAGAAGGTTGTTGTTGTGGAAATGGCAATGAAAGCTGTGGATTTTGATTTGGAAGTTTTGGATTTTGTTGATTTTGAAAAGATGGAGGATATTGATAAAATTGAGCAAATTTCCCATAAGGATTTTGCATCCCTTGTGCCCATGATTGATATGGATTTTGAGGTTGGGGCCAAGGTTGTTGCCAAGAATTCCAATTTGGTGGGGGCTTAGCATACTGGTTGCCGAGATTATTCAATCTATCAAGAGTGGCTGTTGGATTCACATCGTGGGGCAGCCTACAGGTGTCAACATGACCCCAGGGATCTAGCAACAACCACGAATCCTTCACGTGCTTGAAAACAGAGTCCGGTTGCCATAGGACTCCTTCGTTGGACCACCATTTGACCACCGTTGACCACGAATTTCCTTAATGAATCCGACTAAACCAATAGGACTTGATCCATGTCCAGGTCATTCTTAACTTGCCCACGTGCCTTGTTTTGCCTGATGACACCTGCAACCTAGAGTTTAACAAAAACAACTGCGGAAAGTTGAATCAACTGCGGAAAGTGGCTGCATTCCGCAGCTAATGAGCAAAATCCAATTCAAACAACAAACACAAAAACATAGTTAGAAAACCACTTGGTTGCTCTTTTAGAATCAATATGCAATGACTTTTGATACCTTATGAGGTCTAGGTGAGGGAAAAATGTCTAGGAAAGTGTGTAGGAGATATGTAATTTCAGGGCTTAACATGCTTTACCCATGTTGGGTCTCTTTGTCCTCAAAGTGTTCAAAAAATATTGAAGGTCATGGATTCAACTACTTTGATACCCTATGGTCTTTAAATGGTAGGCCTATGTCCCATCTAGGAATAAATTTTGTGTCTCTTTCAAGTTGAGTGAAGATATTATTATGCTTTCTCTTCTCTAACAAGTATGAATAATCTTTTTCTAGATTACTACAATTACAATCAAGCTTTGAGATCAATATTCCTTAAACATATTTCATTACCCATAATGGAAGCTCTATTATTAGCTTTGTATTGAGGGTTGATTAGTTTGGTTTATTTGTTTATGATGCCAAGGTCACTTCCCAATTGTAAGAAATGTCTCTAATGTCGTGATGCCTAGTCTATCTTTACATCTATGTGACCCACATGAATGATATGCTATGTTGATGATGAATTGCTCCAACTTAGTAATGGTTCAACCACATCTCTAGCCATTTGTTTTATTCCTTCAAGTAATCAATGTGATGCATAACAATTTATTTTAGCTTTATTTACTATTTATCTAGGGACAAATGATTCTAATGATTTATTAACACAACCAACATTTAATATTGTTGTTACTTAGTTGAGGAATGTGGTTTGTATAATAGGTAAACACACCAAAGTTCATTATTCTATCACACTACCCATGTAAATATGCAACATTAAATCATTTATGGCGATTCATTACATCTATAAATGATAACTAGAATTATGACTGACCAAAAAAATAAATAAAATAAAATAAAAAAATCATCTATAGAATAGAGATAGAATCACACACCATGAAAATTAAATTTATCTTGGAAAACTAATTAGGAAGATCAACAAAGGTGGGTTCTATTTATGCTGAAGAAGTTTTAACAAGCAGTGACCTATTCAATCTAAATAGAGTTTCTTGTATTCTTACTCACCAGTAGAATTTTGTAGATTGCTTTGGCTTAGATATTAACTTTGTTCAAAGTGGATAAGCTCAAAATTTCTTCACCCTTTGATCTTCAAACATACTTCATCCTTCATCCTTTTTTGACTGTCCATTCTTCTTCTAAATATTCCTTTTCCCCTATTCTCATATGTTTTCGTTGAATCAAGAAAACATATTTTATTATAGTCTGTCCTTAGAATGCCAGCCATTAAGTGACTCATTTTTCCTTTGTTGGATTTTGGCATTTGGTGTTCAAATTGATTGTTGACACCAAACTTTGTTAAGGATTTCCTTTTTACAAAATTGGGAATAGACATTAATATAAATCCGTTTTAGATCACATAATGGAGAAACAAGTAGATCAACATCAATTTGAGCACCACTTTGAGGAAGAGGATCAAGTGATCCTTTGTCACCAACCCTATAAGCAAGCATCACTAATGAAAAAGAGCCAATAGAGGTCAGAAGTTAAGTTTTATGTACCCTATACTACACTCTAATGTATGGGTCATGCTTCTTACAAGATAGCTCATCTAATGCACTATAAGACCCTCCCAATATTTCATGTGTCATGATTGAAGAAAGTGGTGGGCCCACTTATCGAGTTAAAATTAACCTCCCAAAATTGGATGTTGAAAAGTCCATTTGGTTGTAGCTTGAGGTTGTTTTGGACAACCGATAAAACCATTTATGCTAATGCACTATCTAGGAAGTCTTGATATAATGAAAGGATACATAGCACGAAGATGAAACATTGGAATCCATGATCCTCAACCAATTTCCTCATCTCCAATCTCAAGTACAACACTTCCTTTTAATGGGGAGGACATGTTAGAGTCACACTCTAACTCTCCTAACTATGAGGATGGGTTGTTACTAATGTAAAGTGGCCATATCCATTAAATAATGTTCATTGGGTAGTTAGAGTGTGTAATCAATAATTTAATGGGACCTCATAAAGACGATTTGTTAGTTCATTTTTGTAGACTTATTAATGGAAGTCCAATATGTGGTGAGGGGTTTAGTGAGTTATAAACTATTTATAGTAGTAAGAGCTATGCAATTAGGTTATAGGTGATTAACATTATGTTGGAGATTTGGTCAATCGGAGGTTTCCCCTTCAAAGAGGCAAGTGAACATTGCCTCCTATTTAGAATATTAATAAGGGTTTGCTTATTATTTTTGTTCCAATACTTTGGTTTTGTTTTATGTTCTTGCTACACTTACATTTTTGTCTACATTGCTTCAATATCTTGTTAAGATTTCAAGGCACACCACAAAAATGCATCAATAAATTCGTTATGAAGCTCCCTACTCATAGTGTGAGGAGAACTACTCCCTCCCCCGAATATTCCAATGACTAGCATAGTTGTGTCATAACCATCTCCACTTCGTGTACCCAGATAATAATTTGCATACAAAGATTGATACAAACTAGTAAATTGGCTACCCAAACAATTGAACTGATTGACTCTACTTGAACATGGAATCATTTCTTTTATTTTGCATACGAAACTAAAACTTTAGTTACAAAGAGTTATTATATTGCATGGAATTCAATAGCACATGCTACATTGTACCTTAAAATATGATCTTCTTAAACATGGGAGTGATGAGGATCTTACCACAAAATTTATCGAATTCCAAATAAATATAGGAAACACAAAGCTACAACAAGTGTGTAAGGTTTTGAATGCAACCACAAAAGGGGTATCTAGGTTAGGGAATGTCATGATTAAATTGTCAACAATCGAGAGTCAAACACACAAGGTAAGTTCAAGAATGAGTTTTAGGGCACATTATGAAGGTGAAAAGCTAAGCCATTTGTGTGGATTTACATATTTGATTTTTTTTTAACCATACAACCAACATTGGTTCATGTTGAAGCCACTTGTTCTAATTTTCCATAAAAATGGTTTCCCTACATTCAACAAAATGATCCTTTAATAAATGTATCAATTTATAGAAGTATCAAGGTCCTTTTTGAACTCTACTATCTACTCCAATTATTGATTCTCATCTTAAATACTTGAATTTGTAGCCATTAAATCTCCCATCCTTTATCTTTTCCACGCTTTGTATATTGGTCCTACTTTCTCGTCAAAGTGTTGGAAGCTTCTTAAAGGTCATGGATTCATCTGCTTTGATACCATAGAATCCATAAATAATGTACCTATGGCCCATCCATCACATCAACATGACCACATAAGTAAAATTTATTTTTTATCAAGTTGAGTGAACATATTCTCATGTTTTTTACTATATGACAAGCATGAATGGACTGTATCTAGAGCATTGCAACCACAATCAAGTTACAAGATCAAGCTTCTTCAAGAAATGTTTAATACTTATAATTAAACTCTATTTTAACTTTGATTTAAGGGCTGATTGGCTTGGTTCATTTGTTTATGATGCCAAGGCCAATTCCAAATTGTGAGAAACAACTCTGAGGTAGAAACACCTCCTCTATCTTTACAGTTATAGACCTAACATGAATGACATACTCCATTGTAATGAATTGCTTCAAATCAACAATGGATCAACTTCGTATTTGGTCATTTATTTTATTACTTCAAGCAATCAACAATATGCAAAAGCACCTTATTTTATATTTAACAATGGTTTAAATACAAGCAGATGATTCCAATGATTTATTGACACAATGAATATTTAATATTGTTACTAATTTGAGGAATGTAATTTATATATCAAGTAAACACACCAAGACTTCTTATTATATGATATTTCCCATGTACATTTGCTACATTAAACCTTTTATGATCATTCAATTCTATCTATAAATGATAACAAAAACAACAACAACAAAAAAGTTCTATAAAGTATAATACTCAATCACATATAAAAATAATGGAATTCACCTCGGAAAACCAAATTTGGAAAATCAACAAAGACGAATTTTGTTTATGCTTAGGAGTTTTTACACAAAGGGTGTTTTATAGAATGGTAACATAGTTTTTATGTATTCTTTCCTATTGGAAGAATTTTATAGATCACTTTATCATAGAGATAATCTTTTTTCATGGTGGATAGGTTTAAAATTCCTTCATCCTTTGATGTTTGGACATGCCTCATCCTTCATCCCTTTGTTACTACCTATTCTTTTAACAAGCTTCTTTTTCCCCATTTCTCATTGCTTTTCTTTGCATCAAACATGCATGATATATTATAGTTTGACCTTGGAATGCTAACCAAATGACTTGGTTTGCCTCCTTTGGTTTTTTACCTTCAGTCTTTGAGTGTATTATTTACTTCAATTTTTCCAAGTATTTTTTTTTTTTTTTTACAACAAATTTTGAAGAGAGATTAATTAAATTCGAATTCAAATCACATAAGCAACAAGTTGATCAACATCAATCCAAGCACCACTTTGAATAAGGGGATCATGTGCTCCTTTAGCTCCAGCCTATAAGCAATCATCACATAAGGAGAAGAGCAACCATAAGTTAGCACCTAAGCTTTTTGGACATTGTACTACTCAAATGTATTTACCCTATTTCCTATAAACTAGCTCTTCCAACCACTATAAGAACCACCAAATATTTCATGTGTCATACTTGAAGAAAGTGGCAAGACTCACTGATTGCAATCCATACTCCCAAATATGGATGAAAAAAGGTCCATTTGGTTGTAGTCTTAAGCCATTCCGAATAAATGACAAAACTATATATGCAAACAAATAATCTAAGAAGTATCGATCCAATGGAAGGATACATGCTATGAAGATGAGTTATAGGAACCAAATACAATCTTCAACCAATTTTCTCATCACTATTCTTGAGTACATCATTTTTTTTAAATGAGAAAATGCTCGGGTCCCACCATGACTCCTCTAATTATAGGGATATGCTGTTACTTTTATTTTACTAACATGTTCATCACTTGTGGGACTAACATGTGTTTTGAGAAACTATGACCTAGGGGCATTTAAGATATCAAAATCACTTGGGATTGCACCTGGTCTAGGCCACACAAAATCTTAACGGGGATGGATTTTTTTTTGTGTCTCCTCCAGACTACATGAGTTTCAAACATTGGCTAATTTACAAATGAAACAATAAAAATCCAATGTTGCTAATGACATTTGATGGAATAGGTTTTTACTTAATGTATGGTGGCCATCTCTACTAAATAACGTGCACTTTGTAGTTAGAGTGTGTAATCAATAAATGCAAGGTGTCCTTTTAAAGATGGCCCATCATTTAGTTTTTGTAGGCTTATTAATGAAGGTCCGCTATGTGGTGAGGGTTTTAACGAGCTATAAACTATTTACAATGGCGTAAGCTATGGAATTAGGTTTTAAGTGATTACTATTACATTGAAGCTGTATTTAGTTGGAGGCCCCCCTTGAAGAGGCAAGTGAACATTGCTTCCTATCTAGCATATTAATAAAGGTTTGCCTATTGTTGTCATTCCAATACTTTGATTTTCTTTTATTTGTTTTCTACACTTACATTTTTATCTCTATTGCTTTGAGATCCTATTCAACTTTCATTGTGCATCACAACAAATACATAAAGAGAGGCATTGTGAATCTCCCTACTCATAGTGCAAGGATAACTCCTCCTAACCCCACATATTCCAATGACTAGTACAGTTGTGTCATAGCTAACACAAATTTATGTACCTAGACAATAATCTTCATATAAAGATTGACATAAACTAGTGAATTTCCAACTTAAACAATTGAACTAGTTGACTTTACTTGAACATGGAATAATTTCTTTTATTTTAGATAAAAGAAAAAGCTTCAACTATGAAGAGTTTCCATGTCCCACGTTATCTTACCCCATAAAAGAGTGATCTTCTTGGAAATTGGGGTGAGGAGGAACCACTACAAAAAAAACACCTTGTCATGGAGGTTTTTAGTGTTACAAGTTTGAGATTTTTTTTGAAAAAACCTTAAGCTACAACCTCTACGATTCACAATAGAGGCTATAATGGATGTTCCCTATCGCTAAAAGATTTTGACATGCATAGGCTTTAGCAAAGGTTTTTGTTTTTCGTTCTCATAATGGTATGATGTATGAGTGTGTGTTTAATTAACACACCCTAGCGAATACACAAAACCAAACGCAGTGATTCCCTAATAATTATTATGCATTGGCACCATCTTTTTTGTTTTATAATGCACTCTTGCTTATATAAATATTATGCATGGAGTCATTATTTTTTGTTTTATGGTACATTCATGCTTCTATAATTTTCATGTATAGTCCATTCTTTTTGTTTTAAAATTATTGATGCTCATAGACCTAAATAAAGCACTAATGGGTATTTAGCTTGTACTATACATATAAATGCATTGATGCCTATATTACCATGTGCATCAAAGGGATGTGTAACTTCAAACATTTGAGGTGAGATGTCAATGCCATTCCTTGTTATTAAGCACCAATCTATGTATTATATCTTGGTTTTAAATCTTTTACAATTTTGTAACACATACATAGGTTCTTAATAAGCAAAAAAGTAAAATAATGGCTATCACATTATACAAAGATTTACCTTGGAAACCCAAATTGAGAAAACCAACAAACAATTTAGAGAGACACATTTATTTTTTAACAATATAATGTAAATATTTATATTAGAAAAATTTATGCTCTTGGCGCAACAATTTACAATTAGAATTTTAAGAGTTGATTCTATTTGGCTTGCTCAAAAAATAACTCGAGTCCATTAGCCCTTCTGTACCAAATCTCTTTTACGTACATACACAATATTTTATGAGTATAATGTCTATAAAAAGCTTTTAGAATTTTTGAACAACATTTAGTAGTCATTCCAAAAAGGAAAGTTGAAAGACAAACAAGTCATCTAAAATTCTGATGTTTTATTCTTGTACTGGTTTAGGTCTAGTACTAATAATGTTATATAATATCCTGAATTAGCTGTAAAAGCCATCGGATGGATGTTGTTGTAACCTTTCTTTTACAAAAAAAAATAAAAAAATTGTAAATATTTTATTTAAGAAAAACTTTAGTAATGATGCAATTAAACTTTATTATGTTATAAATAAAGTTTAAATTTTTGTAATAAGCACTGGCACTATCGTGTTAAAGGTCACACATTTTTTCAAATACTGTCGAGTCCACCATGTTTGATTAGTGGTGGAAAATTTAGTATCCCCCCCCGATCGTAAAATGTAACTAGGTTCGGTCTTCATAATGACATTGTAATTCTGGTTTTGTAAATGGGTTTCTTCAGCAAGGTTTTATCTAGATGGATCCCATTGAGAGCCTTAGGATTTTTTCAAAGTCTAAGAGTTAATGTCATGTATGAAGAGCTCTTCTTGAGCATATGTAAATTATATATAAGTCTATATAACCCTCCAATGACAAGTACACAATCCTCTCTTCATGTCGGCTTCTAGAAAAGGTGACCATCTCATGTTGGCTTCCCAATATAAAGACACACCTCTTCATAAGTACATGTCATCTTAATAGGTCAGACAAGCCACTATAAATAGCAACATTGGTCCAATTCACAGAGATGCAGAATTCATAAATCTTCTTTGAGTTTTTCGGTGATGAAGACAAAACTTCACATGAATAGTGGAAGGATATATTTCACATATCTCTATGATTTTGGATGGATAGAACAAAAGACATTTTTGGATCTTTGGCATAGTGAGAAGGTTCGAATATCTCTGAGATTTTCAGAGGTGAAACATAGAAGCAAGCTCGGATAGGAATGCAGTAAAATGTTTCGGTAAAGGAGCTTAGATCAGGGTACTAAATTGCAGCAGACAAATTCGGTGTTGTCTCACAGTCAAGAGTGGATCTCAATCTTGGTACAACAAGAGAAGTTTCAGCGATATGGTGTGAATACTGAAGTAAAATAAACCAAGAGAAGAATGAACGATAAGAATGGAGGACTTGTGTCTTGGTCTTGGAGAGGCTACTAGGTCAAGGGTCTTGGTCTTGGTACTCGTCAATTGGAGTCTCTATAAGAAAAAATTATGTGGGTTTTCCTCTCAAAGAGTGAGAGGTTTTGGCCCTGGATCATAGCCTACATGTTGTGTCTCTTGTCTATTTATTTTCATGTATTAGTTATTGTTTGATGAAGAAGAACACTAATAATCTAATAAGAAGAAGATCCTAATCTAAAGAAGTAAAAAACACTCATAAGCAGTCACTAATAGAAGAGAAATCACCTAATGCTAATGCCCTAGATTTCTCAACATGGTATCAGAGGTAAGGTGCTAAAGTCAAAGGAAGGGCATCTAATCAAAGAGACACTCAAGGATTGAGTTTCCAGAAAGGAATCAACGCAAGTCAAAGGCCATCAAGGAAAAAAGATCAAGATCTACATTGAAGAATAAAATCATATATCTAAGAAGCAGTCTACAACAATAAAAGTTTCGAACCTCTAATCATCATAAAAATACCACAAAAACAATCATAAAGTTATCTACAAAGCAAGGTAGCTCGAAGGACTTTAAAGACGAAGATCACATCATCTTGGAAAGTCGAAGCCCTAGAAGCAATTCTGATGTGCACTCATTCACTACCAAAGTAGTTGAAGTATCTTGAAAGCAAGAAGGCATTATAATAATCTTCCAGGCTATGAGGAAAGTTCTCTCTCATTTAAGCAAGGATCCTCTCCTTTCCCTTGAGAAGATCATCCAAGGAAGCAACAAAGAAATCCTCATCAATCACCATCATCAAAAGGAGCTAGATCAAAAGGCATTGTCTTCTTTATTGAAGAAAGGGTTTTTCATTTGGAAGAAGATCATCCAAAAGGGAGCACTAATACATCTTCTTCAACCATCATCAAAGTGATTAAGATGAAGATTTCATCTTCACTTGTCAAGTAAGTATCTTTCATTCTTTAATCAAATTTGGTAAAATGACTCCATGTTTGCAAGGAGATCTATAAGCTGGGTGGGTTATCGAAATTCCTTGCATGAAAAAGGAGGATAGACATAGTCCTTGAAGAAAGTGAAGTCATTGAACACATCAATGAAAAAGGTCTCCTTTCAATTCATGGAAAGGGATTCTTATGAAAGGTCCTCTCATATAGAAATATTG
This sequence comes from Pinus taeda, assembly GCA_000404065.3. Classification (NCBI taxonomy): domain Eukaryota; kingdom Viridiplantae; phylum Streptophyta; class Pinopsida; order Pinales; family Pinaceae; genus Pinus; species Pinus taeda. Next base: position 39,346 of record APFE031037854.1, read on the forward strand.
GAGACATCAAAGAGATATATATGATAAGCTCATAAGAATATTCTCTGAAGATGCGTTAAAGAAGGTCACATGACTTAGATCTGATCTACACAAAATTGAAGGTATTAAAGAATGAAAGGATACCTTCATAAGATCTCAAGTGTGAGATTTGGTGTTGGGCATGGAATCCCCCCAAGGCATGTTTTGAGGCTTAAAGCCCAAGTTTTGACCAAATCTTTTTGTAAAAGCTCCGTGAATTGTGGGCCGGAGTGCGAAATTATGATAGAGTCACAGGGTTGTCTACCCTCGTTTTGTAATGTAATGTCGGCTTAATAGACCTACCCATGGTCTGTGGACCATGGGATTGTATAAGTAGAGCGAGGCTCTAAGTGTAGAGGAGAGCATAAGAGCATGAGAAGTCTAAGTGATTGAGTAAAAGTGTAAAGTGTGTCTTTGGGTCGTAGAGTAGGGGAAGGCTCTACAGCTAAGTGTGTAGAGGCCTAGTAGTCCGCAGCTGAGTGCACGGACACTTGCAGCTGAGTGCGTAGGGTAGGTCAACTCCGTAACCACAGAAGAATCAATAAAGAGAAGTTTACCATATTTTTGTGCATCTTTTCCTGTTTTAATATATGATTGGGTATAATTTGCAAGTATACTGTTTATTTGTTGCACGAACTTATATGAATGTTTTGTATAAATAATTATAACACAGGACATCCAAGTACGCGGAGGTAATTAACTGGTATAGGAATATAAGTAAGACCTCGGGTAATAGGTAGAGTGTGGCTCTAGTAGCGCGGAAGCTCCACAACCCCTGGTTAGTGCTGCACGAAGGTAGTGTATCAGGGCATGAGGAACAGGGAAGTGCACGAAGTGACCTGTGCGTAGGGACAAATAGTGGGACCAGTCAAACCTCTCAGACATCTTAAGGGTGCAGAAACCTGGTTCTAGCAACCTCCCATACTACTTCGGGTGAGACCTCAGTTCGTGCTCTGCAAACTGTTGCAAAAAGGGCCAGTAGTACAGGGATTTATTTGGCTAATTAACTCCGAACTTGGGTTAGGCCCCAACAAGCCAACAAATGGTTCCGTTGCTGGGACCGGGATCTGCATAGAGATGTCCGATGTCGTATCAATGGAATCCGACAAAGAAAGGAATTGAAGATTGGTTGGACAGGAAGATTCATGAATTTGCGGTGCCGGAAAACAAGAATCCATGACTATCAAAGGAAGGGTGGTTAGACTTCTACCTATATATAGAGATCCATGAAATTTTCTTCGCATCCTTCCCCACTGAGTTATACGAGTGGATAGCGAAGCTAGCAAATAGCCAAGGAAGGTGTAAACTTGACAAACCTATTGTGTGGACTCTAGAATTGGTGGGAAAACTGGAAGTATTGGAAGATAAGATCATGCACATTGTCAATCACTGGCTTGATCGAATCATAGGAGGATTCATCACTGAATTCATGGCAGATACTTCAGCCAGTTATAGCAGGGCAGAACGACGCTTCCTCAAAGGACTGCGAGGTAAGTACATCAAATCTTTGAACACTTGGATTAAAATGATACTGCGAGAAAAATGGGTTATGCGAATAAATTGATGTTTGGGGCTACACGAAGTGGGAGAATCTACAAAAACGAAGGTATCACATAACTAGAAACTAGCCCCTTGATTTCACCTCCATGAGGGGGTGAAGAAGAGCTCGTGAAGGTCTCGCTAAGAAGTGCGATCAATCTGATAAGGCAGAGAATTCCACACATACAACCCCCACCCGCACCAATTCCAGTTTCACTGACTTCACCCCCGTCTTCACCCATACCACCTTTGCCACCACCGTGAAGCAATATCGCAAGCGCGATAAAGCTACCAGTGTTCAAGGGAGTAGGGAATGGAGATCCGGATCAACTTTGGTTCATGATAAAAGCTGTATGGGAAGCACATGGAGTCATTAATGACAATATAAAGAACACACTGCTGGTTATCGCTCTGCAGGTTCGCGCGCTGACCTAGTACATTAAGCATTCCATGACAATCCGAATGCGGGAATCATGGATATCCAAGCTGTGCTAAACAAAGAATTTAGCAGGCCAAAGTGAGAGGCACAGTTGATCATTGGGTTCAAGGAAATCACAATGATACCAGATGATACCCCGTGGGAGTTGGATCAAAGAGTGAAGTGCATAATTCACAAAGCAAACATGACGTTAACAGATGGGCAACACCGCGTATGGTTTGTAGCATCGTTAATGACACATCTATGGAAAAAATGCGTTGTCGCAATAGAGGCTAAGCACTCAGGCCGAGGCCTTGGAGGTCATGATGAGATTGCATGAGACCTCAATACAAGATCCCAACTTGGGAGTTCAACAGATTCACGCACAGTTGAAAAATTTATGCTTTGAGATGCAGAGTTTGAAACAAGACAGGACAACCCACCCAGAGATGCGCGATGAGGTATGGTGTGTAAAATGCAAGGGCCAAGGGCACGACAAGGACCATTGCTTGGTGTTCGCAAATTACCTTGCGGGAGGAGGGCCAATGCCATTAAGACCGAAGGCACAAGTAGGACCGAGCGCGCGCCTGCACTATGGTGCGCGATTTGTCAGATAGGAGGAAAGCATGCTACAAATAACTGCCATCTATTACAGAAGTATACACAGAATTCACAACAGTTGTTCTATAATTTCTATAGGTCAGTGGGACACGATGAGCACACTTGTGGAAGTTATGAGCTGATGATGGATCAAACTCCTACCTATAGAGTTCAGGCCGAAACACGGCCCCTCAATCAAAATTCAGGAATGGCGTGCACTAGATTTTAGGGGCGCGGACGAGGCCGAGGTGGAGGGGAACAAGGAAGAGGTCGCAGATAGTTGATATGTTACAATTATGGAGGTCCAGGGTATTATGCCCGCGATTGTATGAATCCAACACGACCATCATGCTTGCATTGTAAGTTGTTTGATCATGAGATGAAGGATTGTCCCACAATGATAGCGAGGTTGCGTGATAAAGGAGCACTCCAACCTCCCCCAACTTAGAACCTGAAAATGATGAGGTTTGAGTCGCGCGAGGAAGACCCTAATGTAAATATCGTGCTCTGGAGTGGAATTATGACAGGGGATGACAAATGAAAGCATCATGAAGAAAGTACCTGGGTTCATAAGGCTCCAACGAAGGAACCAAAATTTTATTTGGAGCGCACTAAGGAGACCTTCATGGAAGCTAAGAGGAGCTTTGCTGATGCCTCCACTTCAGGAAGTAAAGACAGACTGGAGCTGGAAATGGACCCATCGATGCTCACTATGTTCTTGGAGACATGCATGAAGTTGCTGCATGACATCAAGGCTGTAAAGGGGTTGCAAGAACTCATAGCTAGATGCGTTGGGACCGCACCAGGAGAATTGCGCGTAGTCCGGAAGCTTGGGAAGCACACGACGCAAACAGGGAGGGAGATGAGATTGACCGTGCAAATTGGGGAATATGAGATGGACCAAGTGATTCTGGATCTAGTATCGGACGCAAACGTCTTGCCAAAGCAGACATGGGAGCACATGGGCAGGCTGACACTGCAATGGTCTCCTATCCAACTACGAATGAGAACCAACAAAAGATCCTACCTATGGGGATATTGTAGGGAATCATAGTAGATATCGAAGGAGCAAGCACGCTAGTAGATTTCGAAGTGATAGAGATTGTTGATGACAACAATCCCTACCCTGCGTTATTGGGAATAGATTGGGCCACTGACATGAATGGAGTGATAAATTTGAGGAAGCGCAAGATGATCTTTGAGAAAAAGCCTCTGCATGTAGTGGTACCTTTATACCCTGCAGAAGGATCATGCTACATGGTGCCAGTGCGCGACTACGATAGTGACGACAATCATGACTGCATCTACAAGATAACCGTGTGGGAGCAAGACTGGGTAAATCCAACCGCGGATGGCCGAATCTCATGGGAGTGCGAAAGCTCTTGCACATCAGATTCTGATGAGGAGATAGAATGATGGAAGAATGGGTTACACGAGGTAACCATGCTCAACTGTAACATGATGATGAGATCGCTGCGCTACGTAGCAACAAAGGTAAGATATCTGCCTATGTATGATGGGTTAAGCGAGGTGAATGTTTTCCTGAATAAATTTGAAAGAGAAGTGCTGGAACAACAATGCTTCAACACTCTGAAATGGTAACTCCGAGCTACACCCACAAGATGGTGGGGTACGCACCAAAGAAGTTTTGAGGACTAGCGCGACTGCAGAAGAATGATGTGCACATGGTTTGGGAAGCCTTTGATAAATTTAACAAATAATATTGTTGGACGAAATGGCCCGCGCACCCATCTATCTAGGTGGATACAAGCATATGGTGCGAAACCTACACGAATGCACACAGTCCTCGTGGTAGGAGACACGATCAATAAGCAGGTGCAGGTAAGGCAATGACGTGAACGACCCCGTCGGTTGGGACCACAGAGTATGGAAAGGCCAGGTGCACAGAAGGATATCCACGCAGAAGCCTTTAACAAAGTACGTGAAGCGCTGAACAAGGTCCATAATGCGAAGCAAACTGACTAGGACCTGTGCATACCAGCGGTTCTATGGGCTTATAGGATCGCAAGCAAGAACCTGACGGCGCAGGCATCGCCAAGGCTGGAGTATAAAGCAAATGTTGTAAGCCTTATAGTACATGAAACACTTAGATCATGCATGATAGCACTGGTAGATACGATGGTTCGTGGAACCTTGGAAGAAGAAATCCAACAGGGAAATTCTAGGCTCCAAGAACTTGAAGAAGAAAGGGTACGATTAAGGAAGAAAAGCGCTCTGGTAGACATGGAAGTCAAGAAGCTGGAGGACGAGATAAAGGAATATTTTCTTGGTAAAAAGACCAGGGTGATAAGACATGATGCGCATAATCACGCTGACAAGTTTGAGGCTTATCGTCGCGAATCGATCAATCTGATGCCTTGGCTTGGACCGCACATTACTAAGCGAATCAACTAGGGTAGCGCACTGCAAATGATAAAGTGCGTGATGCCGCCCATAACAATAAAAGGTGGGTATTTTCCAGGAAAAGTGATGGATGACAGGATGAAACTTTATATAGGTGGTGCAACCACCTGACTAATCGAGGTAAGTAAAGTCTTAGCGCTCCAGGTAGTTGAAAGGAAGCGCGAGACTATAAACCATTCTACTCGGGAGCTGCATGGAGAAGAAAAGAGTCACAAGGTCCGCGAACGCGCAGGGGGGGCTGCGTTGCCGTGCAGGTTGGCTAGAAAGTGACCGTTGAAGTCACTATTCACAATGGGATGCTCGACTTGAGACCAAATGGAGTGGGCGACAGGAATTTAAGAGCGATTTATGGGCAAGATTTGGAAAATTTTCCGCCAAGAGAGCATTAATGAATCAGATTTGGGGAGAAAAGTTGAATTCAAATTAAAAAAGAATTATAAATTACAAAGGGCTACCCAAAAAACAACACTTGTTCATTTGCGAATTGAGCTATTGAGCAGAGCCCTGTTTTTTTGTGTGCCGAGAGTTGATTGAGCCCCTGAGTTTGCAAGTGATAGATTTTTGGACGGACACGATGGCAATAGCTAAGGAAGTTATGGAAATAATATAAATGACCGCTGAAGTGGCCACACAGGCCCTGACTGTGGGGGATGCTCCGGAATGTGCCGGGATTGTGGCAGAAACCCCGAAATCACTGTGCACGCCAAGACCAAAGAAGGATAAACAAGCGATGGTTCCTGTATGTGTGTCCCCGCGGAACCCACTGCACACCAAGCTGTCGATGGAGGAGAAGGGGAAAGCCGTTACCATAAAGACCGATGAGGAAGAAGAAGACCTGGAGGACCTTATCGTCAAAGAGGACGAGGACGAAGGCATGGAGGATGAAACTGAGCCTGCGCACCCCCCGACAAAGCTGCCCGCCTATGTCCCCCCACAGAAAGGGAAGGCTAAAGTGCTTAAGGACCTTGATGAGACCAAGAGCTCGCTCCAGAACCCGCTCCTCCTAGAAAACATTATTTTTGAGGGCACGCACCTGGGACGATTGGGACCTCGCCGACCACGAGAAGTTCCCTCACCTTGAGACCTTGCACCTCATGAAGCCCAAGCAGAACACTACGACGAGGGTTACAGAATTAGAGCTATGAAAGTGATTGCGCAGAGTGGAAAAGGCCGGGCTACTTAACCTACTCTGGGTGCTGCATTTCCACCGCGCCCCAATAACAATTTTCATCATCAGGTAGCTGCTCTGCCTGGTGCATGATGGGTGTTTGTAGCTGGAGGAGCCCATCCCCATCACAACAGACTTGATTCACTGCATTACCTGACTTCCATGCAAAGGAGAGGACCCCGCAGACATCTCGAAAGGGAAGAGTAATGACTTAGCCATCGCGGAGGCCATGAAGAAGAAATACAAGATGGCAAAGAAGAAAAGGGGCTAAACGATATCCAACATCAACGATAAAGCAGTGAGAGTGGCGATGCAAATACTGGCCGGTAAGGTTATGCGCAAGTGCCGCGCGGATGAGGTACCTGCGCCGGTGGTAGCACTTGCTGAACAGTGCGCGGAGGGGGTCCAATTTAACTGGTCCGAGTTCCTCTGCAAGGAATTATTGGAGAATTGTTGCGAAGCTCAGGAACAGGGCAAAACGTTCCACTATGCAAGGCTTCTGCTATCCATAGTACTCATGGCAGGGGAATTGCCAGAAGATAGTCAATTCCCCACAATTGACAGGGATCTGCTAGAGACCGTGAAGTACACTTTGCTTTGGGCCACAAAGGATGCAAATAGGATCCACAACAGTACGATATTCTGGGTGTTCATGGAGATGAACCTCATAATGGGGATTAATCGCAAGCCGTGGTTGTCGCCCACTATCTACAATAGCCTGCAGAGTTTTGTGGAATTTAAAGCGGACATCCATAGCATATACATCAGAGTGCGCAAGGACTCGGCCACGCAATGGAGAAAGCTACCCTTTATAGCCACAGACAATGTCATCTTTAATGTATTGGAGACATGGCTGCCGGAGTGGCACGCTCCAGACATCACGGAGATAGAGAAGTCGGCGGCGCAGAGGAAGAAAGAGGAGGCAAAATTTCTAACGGCACAGTTGGCAGAAAAAAGAAGGAAGGAGGCAACAATAGCAGAAGCGCGGGCGGCGCGGGATGCTACACAAAAAACAACTGAATAGGAAAAGGCCACAATAGCAGCAGCGTAGGAGGCAGCCACGAAGGTGCGCGAGGGCCAAACGTCGCCTTCGCATCGGTAGGAAGGAGAGGAAGAAGAGGGAGGCACAGACCTGCAAACTACATTAACACAGTTGAAGCGCTAGCACCCGACCGAGCGAACAGGGCCGCGCAAGAAGGTAAAGGCTTCGAAGTTGCCTATTGACCTGATCACCCTAACTGAGGGTGATCTGCATGACATTAGCGAGATAGTGCGCGATGTCACCTCCAAGGCCCTCCAAAATTTTATGCAAGAGAACCAGATTGTGTTGGGGGCCCTGAGAGCGCAACTGCAGGAGTTGCAGGTGCGCACTCCTCAGGCTGGTACCCTTTCGACCAGCCTTGCAGTCGGAACAACGACAGTAGAACAAATGTTGTGCGCTCATGTGATGAATACCATAGTGCTGCCGGAAGGGGCACTCATGACAACAAATGAGGCCGATAGGCCTACGGTTAGCATGTTGAAGGGTCTTGGCATCAACATGGCTGCACTCTCGCTGGAGACCTTATACGTTCTACAGGATGGGATAAATGAAGAACTGCGGGCTAGGGAGAGCCATGCACTGCAAGTCCTCATCGAGCAGAAATCAACATGGAACAGTTGAGCTTGCAACGTGACGAAGTGGTGTCACAAAATCGAAAGCTAGTACAAGTATTAGATGAAGCTTGTCAAAGCGTCTTGGAGCTAGCCATCCCAGCAGACACACCAGCAGAGGCGCACATCCACAGGCTAATAGCAGGGGTGCGTGAGGTGCAGGAGGAAATGACAAAGGTTCAGCTGGAGATGAAACTTTAGATTGCCGAGCTACGTTTAAAGGCGCAGCCATCCACCCCTCCGAAAGTCAGAGAACAACGCACTAGCACTATTACAGTGGGATTGGACGAGATTGGTAGTGCAGTGCGAGATTGCACCAGCATGTTGGAAAAGTCATTTTAGGTCCTCACAAATCTGCAGGAGGACCCTAACATCCAACATTTAGAGATAGAGGTGCGATAACTCTAACAACAGTATGTCATCGTTAAAGTAACTGCGCAGACGGTGGCCCTCACTCAGAGGCTCATGTGGATGCAACATGCCAAGGCATTGAAAGAACAGGTGGACACGACACGACATAAGGAAGTAGTCCTAAAGGCGCGTGTTCAGCGTTGGATCGATGAGGCATTCACCATCACAATAGAAATTGAAGGCAAGCTCGCACACATGCAGGGGATATAGGCATAGAGGTAGAGAAACACTTTTGACACTGCGGTCTCGGAACAACGCGTGCAACAGATCCAACAGGCAGCAGCTCAGTGCGTTGCCAACCTTGCAGTAGTTCGAGCAGAGTTGGAAGGACTCCATGCAAAGATCTCCGCGCCGACAGAGTAACTCGAGGGCGAGTCATGATGTTTGTGTTGGGGGCCTGTTGGGCATGGAATCCCCCGAAGGCATGTTTTGGGGCTTAAAGCCCAAGTTTTGACCAAATCTTTTTGTAAAAGCTCCGCGAATTGTGGGCACAGAGCACGAAAATATGATAGAGTCACAGGGTTGTCCGCCCTCATTTTGTAATGTAATGTCGGCTTCATAAACCTACCCATGGTCCACAGACCATGGGATTGTATAAATAGAGCGAGGCTATAAGTGTAGAGGACAACATAAGAGCATGAGAAGTCTAAGTGATTGAGTAAAAGTGTAAAATGTGTCTTTGGGTCGTAGAGTAGGGGAAGGCTCTGCAGTTGAGTGCGCAGAGGCCTAGTAGTCCACAACTGAGTGCGCGGACCCCTGTAGATGAGTGCATAGGGTAGGTCAAGTCCGTAACCATGGAAGAATCAATAAAGAGAAGTTTACCATATTTTTGTGCATATTTTCCTATTTTAATATATGATTGGGTATAATTTGCAAGTATACTGTTTATTTGCTGCACAAACTTATATGAATGTTTTATATAAATAATTATAACATAGGACATCCAAGTACACGGAGGTAATTAACTGGTATAGGAAGATAAGTAAGACCTCGAGTAATAGCATAGAGCGCGGCTCTAGCAGCGCGGAAGCTCCACATCCCCTGGTTAGGGATGCATGAAGGCAATTTATCAGGGTGTGAGGAACAAGGAAGTGCACGAATTGACCTGTGCACAGGGACAAACAATGGGACAAGTTGAACCTCTCAGACATCTCAAGGGTGCGGAAACCTGGTTCTAGCACCCTCCCATACTACTTCGGGTGAGACCTCAGTCCACGCTCCGTGGACTGTTGCCAAAAGGGCTAGTAGTACAGGGATTTGTTTGGCTAATTAACTCCGAACCTGGGTTAGGCCCCAACAAGCCAACATTTGGGAGAGCTGATAAGAAGATAAACATCATTGTTCTAAATGCTCTAACTGATAAACAAGGTAACAAATATACATGGGGATAATAAAGTTATCTCATTCAACAACTTGTGGTTTTTATGCAAGATAGAAGAAGACAAGTTGAGGGAAAATGTTGAGGGTTAAAGAACTCAAACATTTGCAAGAAGGAAAGGAAAGTTTGGAAAATTTGTTTCTTAGAAAAGAAAGAAGAGCATAACTGAGATTCAATGTTATGGATGTAAAAACTATGGACATGACATGAAATATTGTCCTAAAGAGACAATATAAAAAGAGGAAGAGAAGAAGCCCATATCACCAAAGACGAGGAGCTGAAGAGAAGATGTCTAAGAAAAGAGGAAGTAAGAGATCTCCACTATGCTGAGATAGTTTCCCTCACAAAATTTCTTGTCATAGCTCCTAAATATTTTGTTATAGGACATGGCTATAATAAATAATAAGATGCATCAACGAATCACGGAAGCATTAGAAACAAGAGACCGTGACATCACCATAGGGAATCATGAAGGACAAACGAAACAAAATCCATGGAAGTCAAATATGAAGGATATATCTCTTGAGAACCTCATTGCAAAATTAAGCAAAGGAAGAAGTCACCGAGGACAAGGATCATCATACATCAAGTAAAAAAGGAAACGTCTACCACGTAGGGATATGCAAGATCCTCAAGATGCTCTGATGGAATCCTCATCGGAGGGTTCACTGACCTAAAGAAGAAGCAAGTGTTTTATCAGGAAATCCAACTTGTGGAGCTCATGGGATGACGGTACGATGACATAAGATATGTAGTAGATAAAGGGGTTGAAGAACTTTTCAATCAAGGAAGTTGTTGAGAGAAGCCTAGATGACCTAAAGGTAAATGAGGTATTTATGCTTGTATTTAATATTATAATGTTATGTCGTATGGTTGCAAGTAACATGGATCACTACTTCTATCTTGAGAAGCATGATCAAGGGAAAAGGATATCCTCCTCTGAAAGGATGTAGGAAGGTATAAGTCACACTAGATGAAATCAACATAAACGTCCTCATATGAAGTATGAGGTGGTTGACTACAATTGAATAAATCTGATTGGAAGCTCCTGGGAAAGAAATGTGTGAAGAAAGGAAGGAAGAGATCATGAGACATGCAACCATGGTAAAGGCAATCAAAATCCAGAAGACCAAGAAAAATTTGACTAGGAAATCTCCCAAAAAGATATGAAGACTCTGATGGAAGTTTGGAAAAGATAAGGACCCTTGACAATGGATATCTTTGGGAGATGTGTCAACATGTATGCAGGATGTTGATATTTATAGGAAGATGTCATGATGAAAGACCATCAGAAAGGTAATTTTGATTTAACTGTTCATTTCTTATTTTTGAACAAATATCTGGATGGGATTATGCAGGACTTCCAAGGGTAAGAACTATGGATGACTTCCAAAGGACCACATAGAAGGATGTAAGATCCTTTTGGAAAATATGGCATGAAGAAACAACATGACATGAAGCAAGGCCAAATGAGAATTGATGGATCACTTTCTGATGAAGGGAATGATGACATGACTGACTGATGGATGAAAATGATGGATGGTCTGAGCCCCATGAAGAAGCCACAACCGATGAAAACTCCTGGACAAAGAAACTCATGACATCGAAGGAAGGAGTTCTTCAAGCAGCTGGCCGAGGAGTTGTTGTAGGTCCCTAATTAAGAGGGATCTTGAAAGCAAGTTTCTTATTTGGAGGAAACTTGGAAAATTCCTAAGCCAAGAGGGAGCTCAGGTACATTCCTTCTGTAGGAATGAGTACATTCCTTTATTGGAATTGATATTTCCTCCCTAATTGTGAGGGAGAGATTGACACATCATTCTGGCCTTCACTTGGGAAGACATAATGGAGGATTGGGCAATCATCTAACATCCGATACTCTTTGAGGATGATATAGGGAATCTAAGATAAGAGTGGTTGAGGACCAATATTCTTTGAGGACTGGCTATCTAAGATAAGAATAGTCCAAAGAAGGTCATACTTTGTGAACACCCAGGTGGAGTATGTACCTTGAGAGTCAATGATTTTGGTGTCTATGAATCATTGGTCTCACCAACATTGTGCTTTAATAATGTGGATAGAGATGTTAGTCAAGGCCTTGCTATGTGAAAATGCTAATTGATATGATGCTAAAAATATGGGTTACCAATCTGATTCTTCTTATGAGAAATTATTCTGACTGAGGATAACCAAGTACCATTATGAATACCTCTCTAATTAAGAGCGAGTGTTGTAAAATGTAACTAGGTTCGGTCCTCATAATGACATTGTAATTGTGATTTTGTAAACGATGAAAAGAATAAAAATGAATTTATAATTACGATTGCTTCATGGGTTTCATGAGAAAGGTTTTATTTAGATGGTTCCCATTGAGAGCCTTAGGATTTTTTCAAAGTCTAAGAGTCAATTTCATGTATGAATAACTCTTTTTGGGCAAATGTAAATTATATATAAGTCTATATAGCCCTCCAATGACAAGTACATAGTCCTCTCTTCATGTCAACTTCTAGAAAAGGTGACTATCTCATGTCGACTTCCCAATATAAAGACACACCTCTTCATAAATACATGTCAGCTTAATAGGTCAGACAAACCACTATAAATAACAACCTCGACCCAGTTCACAAAGACATAAAATTTGGACATCTTCTCTGAGTTTTTCGATGATGAAGACAGAACTTCGCATGAACAGTGGAAGGATATATTTCACATATCTTTGTGATTCTGGATGGGTAGAACAAAAGATAGTTTTGGATCTTTGGCACAATGATAAGGTTTGGATATATATGATATTTTGAAAGGTAAAACACATAAGAAAACTAAGATAGGAATGTAGTAAAATGTTTTGGTAAAGGAGCTCAAATCAGGGTACTAAATCGCAACAAACAAATTCGGTATTGTCTCATAATGAAGAGTGGATCTCGGTCTCGGTACAACAAGAGAAGTTTCGGTGATATTACAATGATGTCTCCCCACTGTCTCATGAAGGTCTCTATGCCACTCATGAAGAAGGTCTTGGTGTAGCTATGATTCGGTGCTACTGTTGAAGAAGAAATTTGTATCCCTACAACGATTTCAGTTCAATGTCATCTCATGACTACAATGATCTCATATGGTGCGAAGTATGAAGTAAAAGAAATCAAGAGAAGAATGGAGGACTTGTGTCTTGGTCTTGGGGAGGCTACTAGGTCAAGGGTCTTGGTCTTGGTATTTGTCAATTGGAATCTCCATAAAAAAATTTGTGTGGGTTTTCCTCTTAAAGAGTGAGAGGTTTTGGCCCTGGCTCATAGCGTACATGTTGTGTCTCTTATATATTTATTTTCATGTATTGGTTACTCTTTGATGAAGAAGAACACTAATAATATAATAAGAAGAAGATCCTAATCTAAAGAAGTAAAAAGCACTCACAAGAAATCATTAATAGAAGAGAAATCACCTAATGCTAATGCCCTAGATTTCTCAACACCCCCCACCTTTCGAGCTTTAATGGAAGTAGGGGTGGGGGGGGGGGTCTGCATTTTGTCTGTATTCGAATCCCATTTTTTCTACATGGTGGCAGCATAGCAATTGCACCCCTCAAGTGGTTTCAAATACTACTAGGACTCCCTCCTCCCCATTTCATTCATGGGATTTATTCATACCACTTTTTCGACATCAACATGGAACTCAACCATGTCAACCTCTGTAATAAGTTAAAGTAGAGTAGTTGACAAATAAAATCACAACAACTGTATGCTCTTAGTTCGAGGATAATAAATGGGAAAACAAGAATTTTGTCACTATTATGCATCGTGTGAACCATGAAGAAGTGCACACAGAGCTCGCCATGAAAAACAATTTCAAATTTCATTTGTGAATTAAAATGGGTACCTAAATTCTACGGTTTCAAGTGAATTGTAATTTTGTTAATTGTTAAAATAAAAGGAAAATCGGTCAAACCCTCGCCCAAAACTTCGATAAATTTTGATGAGTTGTTCTTAATCGATTAAAGGTCGATGCTCATGAGATCCAATGTGAATTTGATTTATTTGAGCTTCGTGCCTATGCATTTCAACATTTTCAAGACCTATAGGATGTTTCATTGGTGTGGGAGTCATATTTGGGTCAATTCATAATATCTCAGACTCGTCCATTTCCCGGATTCATTACCTAGTGCTCCAAAAAATATCTTCCAAGTTAAAAGGCAACTGTATCAAAAAATGGGCATGTCTTATTTTATATTAACCTTGAGTCTATTATGAAAATGTTAAATATTGTAATTCCCAATGAAACCCAACCTCTAAATGAAAATGTCCTTAGTCAACTATATCATGATTTAACCTTTGAAAAAGAGTCCACAATCCAATCCTTTTTACATATTAATGCTCAAATACGAGAACACAATCCACAATATTCATTAAGTATTTTCCCAGAGATGTCCAGACAAATCATTTCAATGGTTTGTTTTTTTCTAGGGTATGACCATGATCAAACAATAGATGAAGTCATCCTAGGTTTTTTATCCTCCATTTCACCAAAAAAATTCCTTCGTTAGATTTCACTTTAGTCAGCACATATCTGACATCATTAATAACTAGTTAGCAAATTTTAGTGTCACCAAGTCTTTTAGGCATTAGTCTATTTTAATCTATATGTTTTTGTATTTTCAAGTGGGGAAGTTCTCTAGTATTCAATTAAACAAACACGATTCCAATGGTATTGTACTTTCAGTTATTCAGTGGACTTCAATGCTAAGAAAAAAGTCACAGGAATTCATATTTTCAAATTATATTAATTACTTCCTGTCAGTCTCCTTCGGTCTCCTATATCATGTATCATCACCCAGAATATTTCCAAAAATTAAAAGGATTTTGTAGGTAAGTGATGCAACCAAGGTGGGATATTGGTATTTATACAAATATGTTATTAAAATTAGAATATATGGATGTGCATTGACATGTTATAGGCTACCCGTTTTTTTTTCTATAAGAATTTTTGGATTGAAGTTTAGATAGAGTTTAAAAATGGATCAAGTCTGTTTTCTACTTAGGAGACACCTTGCTTTTCAAATTAAAGGTACAGGTTGGGGCCATTTCTGGTAAATTTTTGCATTAAATTTTATTAGACAAAGTTTAAACGTGGATCAAGTTCATTTTCTACCTAGGAAACACCTTGTTCTTTTCAAATTAAAGATAGAGGTTGGGCCATTTTTGTTAAACATAATAACAACAACTACAGAAGTTAAAATAATGTTATAGGAGACAAAGTTTGCATAGGGGGATGTCTAGAACTATGATCCCAATGGCATAATTTCAAGCAAAAGAATTGAACAAAAAACATTTGCTTATAAACATGTGTCAAGGCATGAGGTGGAGCCGTATGCTAACAAGGAGCTTTTGGAGTATGATACTTCCATATTGCACATAAAACTATTAGAAAATCCTTCAGGCAAAAATTCCTTCAACATGTTGCATGATCCTTCAGACACGTTGGAAACATCTCAGCAGAAAGAAAATGAATTAAAGAGCATATTTTTAGATACTCAACAATCAATTTCTAAATTAGAGGACACAAGCTACAAAATGTAAAAGAGACAGGAATTAGAAGAGACAAAAGTTAAGTTACAGATGCTACATCAAGTGAGGCTATCATATCAAGCAAGTTTGTTTTAAATCTAGAATTGCTATCATCCAAAACTTTGGCAATAGAAGTATCAACATCTAATATGTCACTTGCTACTTCTTATAAGCAGGAAAGCATATTTTCTCAATTTATGGAAATTAAGAACAAAATGCAAAATTGAGGTAGGAGGCCTATAGTGAGGTTTGGAAAGAAGACACCACTTCAAAAGCTAGATTGTTATCAACCATAAATTATGAAAAGGGTCAACTACAAATGGAAGTCTTAGAACCAAAACCTTAGGTCATTAAGACTGCAGAAGATTACGAAGCTTCCAAGCTCACAATTGACCAAAAATAGATCCATGTGGTTGATCAGATGGATCTCCGTAGACAAACATGGGAGAAGTTCTGTAGAAGTATATCAAGTTTAGCTACAAGTGTTGCTAAACTTGAAAATTTGCTAAATAAGGTGAATAATCAATTTAAGCAAGAGAATATCTCTATTAGAGCCAAGTAGATGAAACTAAAAAATCTAGAAAACATTATTATCAACCTAGGAGAAAACTACAATGAATTTACTTGAATTCAAGCTTTGATAAAGTCCAGGGAAACAAATATCGAAGTGTTGAAGAAAAAGCTCAAGAAGATAGCTCTGGAGCATATTCAAACTCTAGAGTTGGAAGCAACGCAAAGAGAGAAGGTACAATTACTTTCATTGATTATTGAACTAAATAAGCAGCTGGAAAAGATAGAAGTATAGGTTGAAAGTTTGTTAGCAATGGAAATTCAGAGACAAATGTGCATAAATTACTCCTAACACAACTACAGTTGAAGCAGATCCCTCAGAGTAATTGGCTGAAACCATGTCATCACCCAGTTTGAATGATCAAGAAATTGGAAATTTGAAGAAGATAATGCAGTTCAAAAGCGATGCATTGACACAAGCAAATGAAGTGTTGAAAAATGAAAGTGATATTCTCAATGATGAACTCAAGCAAAAGGCTTATTTGTAAATCTAGATTGAATGGTATAAGAAGCAATTGATTGGAACACAACAATTAATTGAAACCAAAAAAATATTGTGGAAGGATATTGTTAATTACATTTCAAATTTATGGGATTTAGTTGCAGTAATTGGTCATGGATCATAATTATTAAAATTGTTGGAAAGGATGCATATCAGATCTAGCAAGAATAAGGGAATAATCCATCAATCACAAATAGAGTAATCAAATTTCTTACTTTGAGAGGTCAAGAGTAGCTCATAGTATTAGGCTTAAATGACAAAAATAATTGGAAAATGGAAACCAACAAAGTTAGCATTAAAATAAATTCTATGCAACAAGTGCGGTAGAAGTGCAAATTGGTTCAAAAAGAAATTGGTTCATTTAATACCAGGTTTAGTATTTTAAGAGGAATGGGCATGCCTTCCTATTAGGATTCAAATGGAAAACTAATACCTCTAGATGCGTATAAATAAACGTTATTTATGCATGGCACAAATGGTGGTAAATTATCTGATATGTGAGGAGTTTTAAAGGGTGAACTTTTGTGGATAAGCTCACCGATGGCTTCTACATTCACTCCCTAGTAAGATCACATTTTCCTATTGAGCCAACTTATCAAAACTATATTGGTCTAGATATAACCTATAAGAAAATGGATCACATTGTTAGCCAATTGGGTCAAATTGGGAGTGAATATCTAATTTACTTCCATAAATTATTCAACCGCTACAATATAATATAGAAAAAGGGGGCAAATGGAAGTTCAAGATTGGATCATGGAGAATTTTCTATTTTTATCTTTGCGATCCTATAATTTTGGTTTTGTAATGAAACGATGTTTGTAATTACCACTAGAAATCCACTCAAATGAAGGCTTGGATTTTGGGAATTAAAACACTTGTAATTTTTTACTTTCAAATAGTTTAATTAAAGGATTCTCGTTTTAGCACATGGAAGTTTGTTTATTGCGTGAGTGGATTTCTTGTTATTCTTCATAATCTATTCTTCTGATCATATTAAGATTGTGTGGAACATAAGAGAGGCCAAACTGAGGATCGACTTCTCTTATTTCCCCTAGGAATGTTATGTTTAGCACTGAGAATATAGTATAGACAAGCTGCTTGTATTATTCCTTTGCACTTTTAAATTGTTTCCCCGATTCCACATCATTGAGATCTGTTTTGTTGTTTAGCTACTGAATGCTTTTCTATACACTTTCTTATATTATGCATTTAGGTTGAGTATGAATGTTGTTTGGTATTTTTCTACCGTCTTCTATCATCATTTTTAAACTATTTGTAATTGTCATGCTAGAATGCTAGCCCTTTTTGTTGAACTTCTGGAGTGATAGTGTTTTCCAGCTTAAAGCAATGAGTTTAACCCTTAACAACCATTATTTTATAAAACCTCCTCATCTTGATGCTTTGACATAGTTTCCTAGCTAGAAACTATCTATAAAGGACTTGTTGTGGCCACAACTATTCCCCCTTAATTTTAAAAAAATTATGGGGCCCTCCATATAAATTTTGTTAATGTCATTTTTATTCTGCATTTTTTTGCTTTGAGTGTTTTGAGCTTGTTTCAAATTTAGTTTCTTATAGCTCCATTGCTTTCTTCTCCTTGCTAGCTTTCTAACGTCCGAGATTTCACTTCATTTCAATTTACGGTTGAAAATATATGATGGATCAAAGTTTGTCTCATTAGCACTCGGGCATGAAAAGATGTAAATTTGTATTTTATAATTT
>APFE031037854.1:65965-97354 GCA_000404065.3 Pinus taeda
TTTTTCTTTTAAAAATTCATTTTACAAATATTTAATTAAAAGAAATATTAAAAGATTTTGGAGTAGGATTTTTGATTCTTTGCTTTGAATTATATTGTAGTTCTTTTATTTATATGTTTAATTTCATTTTTGGTTTGGGCCGACATTAATTTTATTTATTATTATTATTTTATTGGAGACGTGACATACTTACACATCACCCTCATACTGTGTTGTAGAATTCGCCTCTCAGGGCAATGATAAACACATGTGTATATCCCTAAACAAGTATTTATGAAGGATGACTTGCTTCCACCAATCATTTTCTATTGTGATGAGCCTCCACAATAACTTTCCTCCCATTGCAAAGTTCATGTAAGATGGGTCCTTGACTCCTAATCCCCCATGGTTTATAGGATATTTCACAATTTCCTAATTTACTATATGGAATATATTTGAGTTTGTCTAACCCTAAACAAGTATTTATGAAGGATGACTTGCTTCCACCAGTCATTTTCCATTGTGATGAGGCTCCACAATAACTTTCCTCCCTGTTAGCCTCACTCTCACATTAAAAACAATTCTAAGTCCAAATAATTAAATTAATTAAAATCATGAAAGTTAGGATTTAATCCTACCTTTCTAGTTTGAGTTTGTTCCTCATGGTTAGGAGTCAATTTAGGCTTAGTTGGTAGAGAGATTCTCTCCAACTAGTTAGGCTACTAGATTAGTGTGTTGTTGAGATATTTTCTCAACCAAGTTTTTTCAAGATAGATGCACTATCATGAGACAACTTCCTCATGTATTTATATATATCATAAACATTATTTTAATAATGAAATTCATGAGAATCAGAGACTACAGGAAAGTCTCTGATGCCTTTTCTGCCATGTCTGGTTTTTCTATATTTCTGATATTTATTTTATGAGTGTGAGTGTGTGTATTATTTGTTTATTAGTTTTCTTCATGTGGTATCAGAGCTTGTTAAGAGCTACTATGTGTAAAGATTATGTTAGTAAAACCTATGGAGAGATGGCGTTGAAGGTCTGAAGAAGTCTATCAGAACCTATATTGAGCCAAGAAGACTCGATGAAGGCTGCAATGAAATTGAAGCGATTGTGTGTACGGGTGAGCATGGAATTGAGCGTTGGCATTATCCCAGCGGAAGGGGCACACTCCAAACTACACAACGACAAACTTCTCTACGACATCCTTGAGCTTTGAGTATTGAACATTGAATGTGTCAAATTCAAAATTCTCTCAAGAAATCATGGTATGAGATTTCCACATTTCAGTTCTCTTAGTGTAATATGGCCATTTCCAGACCGATTTATGTAGTAAAAGATTTTGTAAATCATAGTCTCCGCATATCTCTCTTGAAATTCTTGTGTACTGTGTAGGAATTCCAATCCTGGATGTGTTGCCAGAAGCTCTCTCAATATGGGCTTGAAATCATCCCGAGTGAGATAGTTCTTGTTTGGTTGCCTTAGACCTATGAAGATTTGGTTTACCAAGTCCGTATTTACCATTTTCTCATCAATCCAATAACGAACAAACTGGTCCCTTGTCACAACCCCTGTATTATCCACATCAATCTTTTTGAACAAAGTGGTAGACTCTGTAGAAAAATAACCTTTTAGATCAAGTGTAATGAGGAAAAGGGAATGTTGGTGATGCTGATTGCGATTAAAGTTTCCCGACGATGTGGTGGAATGGAAAAAATGCATGATGATGTAGAAACTGCGGGAGCCCACATCGGCCATGTCAAGCGCCCATATCACCAGACGCATCGAAATGGACTCTTTTATCATTGCCCAAAGTCTTTGCTAGTTGCAAACACACAAATCCTTCATTCTTTCGGTTAATCCTTCCTCGAATGTAAAGTAGTGTTGTTCGTGACTCAAATGGATTTGAAGAATCATCATTGACATATGTATCTATCTCAGGAAGTGAGATAGATGCAACATGTTTTCGGATACCATGTGCTACTGGAACTGTTCCAGAACTGGAAGAAAAACTTGCAATGGATTCTCCTAATGAAGCAGAGGAAATGGTTAAAGATACACCTCCTTGAATTTATGCTTGTAAATACGTTCCACCTTTCACATCATCATCAATGTCAGCCATGTGAGAACATTCAATTGAGAACATTCAAAATTCTGCTGCAAATCTATTGGAAGGATTGCAGTTTGGTTCCTCTCTCCAACCCCATGCATTTTTCAGGCTGTAAGGTGGAGTCCCAATCATCATTTCTAAGTGAGCGTTGTAAGAAATCCATAAATGTCATGAGTCAATTAGGTGAACATGTTCTCTATAATCGCAACTCATCTTTCGCTTTTCCCACATCTTCCTCTTGGAAAGATGTGCTCATATTGACCACCACCAAAGTCAAGGTAATATCTACTCAAGCTTCGAAGAAAGTAAAGTGAATATTTATAGACTAACATTAAAAATTTAAATAGCTGTGTCGACAAATTGGCATAGAAAGAATGATAGAATGCTAAAGGAATCGTAAGACAATAGATCCAATTGTTTGAGATCCACATGGGTATAGACCGAATTGCATAGGCAATTCCTTCATGAAGGTGTGTTGAAATTTATCCAATGCCAAAGGATAAACCAGCATTGAGTTGCCTACAAATACTTGGTTATGAATTATGGATGCAGATTACAATTATAAAGTATAGAACAAGGGTAGTAAGTACTAAACGAACAAAGAACTATGGATTCAATCTATTAATCCGTAGGAAATTAATCATCCCATGGTGAGGTGTATCTTCATTTGGTATGACATAATACATACCCCTTACGAAGCAAAGGAAGGTAATGTATGAATGAGAGAGGATTACTGGAAGGTGAGAGAATAAGTGCTCATTAAATTATATTATATTTTAAGTTCTTTGAAGTGTATTTTTGAAGTGGGGATTTTAATATTAGAAATCACATGTGTGATGTGATGGTTGTAATTGAGGTTTAGGTGGGCATAAAATTAGATAAAGTGTTTCTTTTTGAAAAAAAAGGGTATATTTTTTACATGAGTGATTTTTGGGAGAGATAAGGAGTGGATAAAATATTTTTTATTTTGTGGAGTCGTAAGGTGCATATTTTGTATTTGGAGTGATAAGTGAATTCTTTTTTAGAGAAAGTCATTATTGTCATTCAAAGTAATATTTTACTTTGAGACCGATTGAGTCAGTGCAGACAGTTTGTTGAAGACAATTTGCTTCCAAAGTTTGCAAGTGTGACATTCTCATTAAGAAGTTTACACGACAAAGTTGTGACATTGAAGAATGATGTACTCCAGTAATCAATAAAATCATAATTTTTTGTGGTGCTTGTGTCCTAGATCCACCCGAAATTGAATAAGGGGATCTTAGGTACACTGTGTGTACTGAATACATGTGCATGACTTGTGTTGATATTATCTCTTTGTATTATGCTTAAACAACTACATGCACATAAGCAAGCTTAAGTATAAGAATGCTTAATCAAACTCCTGTAATCAAGCTTCAGTACAAAAGCACAAAGTGTCACATCATCAACTTGATAAGATG
The DNA here is from genome assembly GCA_000404065.3 of Pinus taeda. NCBI lineage: Eukaryota > Viridiplantae > Streptophyta > Pinopsida > Pinales > Pinaceae > Pinus > Pinus taeda. The sequence continues at coordinate 69,499 of APFE031037854.1, forward strand.
ATCTTCCAAGCAAGCACATTTCACATCATGTAATCAAAGCAATCAAGTTAAGGATGCTACCAAATCAAGCATTTCAAGCCAAGACGACATCAACATCATCAACACTTTTTGTATCACTTGCAGATAAACATTTTTTAACTGAATTCTACGGGTGCATTCTCGGTTGTAACCGACAACCTAATTTGAATTGTTAAGGTGAATACATTAAGTCAAGTAAGTCTTCAACTGAGTCATCAAGATTGAACTTGTTATTTGTCTCTTGGGTGCATTTTCGACAGTGTTCGACACCCTTCCTTTTTTAAAATCAGCACATTCAGTGAGTACATTCAAGAAAGCACAAAGTGTCAGTAATCAATCAAGCAAGTTCAAGCAAGCCATCTAGCAAGCAATCATCATTAAACGAGTGTGAATTCTAGTGAGCATCAAATCAAGCTAGTGTTTAACACAAGTGTAATAAACAACAAAGAAAGCGAGCGTGTCATTCAAACAACAACACAAGCGAGCATGTCATTCAAACAACCAAACAACCGAGCGTGTCAATATCAAGTGCGAAAGTTCAAAGCACGACATCTACAACAAACAAGCCAGTGTGAAGTTGATTGAAGCATTCACAAAGTGTCAGTGAAGCATTCAAGCAAAGCGATCGTCATCAAGCGAGCGTGAAATCAAGAGTTCAAGCAACCAAGTTATAAAACTCTAGCAAGTGTTTAAAGCATCAACCATAAGCAACAATACAAGCAAGCCTAAATTCAAAGTGAGCAAGCTAACATGGCGACATACATTCAACTGTCCCAAATTCTTAACAATTTGATTTTATCATCAGCCGGCGACATGGTGAACATCAACAAAACAACTCTTGCTGATATTCAAGTGCATCTTCAACATGCACATGAAATGATTGAGTTTATGAAACTAGAGTCGCAACTTCAAAGAGATGAGTTGCAACAGAAGAGTGATGTTTCCAAGTCTTTCATCCATACAGATGTATATAAAGATGTTGATTCCAAGTCACTGATCCAACCAACTTCAAGTATCGAAGTGGTCCCTGATCCAGTTCAACTTTCTTCCAAACCAATCATCAAGCCATGGTAAGAACTTCAAAGTAACAAAAATCGACGAGGATTAGGCTATGACAAAGATGAAAACAACTTGCATATCCCGATTATTCTAAGCCAATCAAGTTCATCAGTGTAGGGTTTCTTGATTAAATAATATCAACAAGCCATGAGAAAGTTGTAGACAAACAAACATGTGCGCAAATTGAAGTTGCAGTCAAACCAAACTGCCTTCATTGTCAAAGAAATGGTCATTTGGAAGATCAATGTTTTGATCTCCATCCTTGTCACCATTGTGGCAAGTCCAATCATTCATCAACACAATGAAACAAACAACAACAATCAAGTAGATTGAAGATCGATTATTCATGGATTGATCCCTGGGAATGGTCATCCACGGTCAAAATATTGTATAAGTTTTACAATCAAATTAACTCACACATATTGCAGCCAATAGTAAAAATGAAGATGGTATTCTTATGCAGTTGAACGGGGTAGTACACCAGTAGGAAACACTCCTACACCTGAAGGGGGGAGTTTAGAAATAATTTGAAGCAGATTGTCTCTCCTTTCAGCTGACAAAGGGGGGAAAATGTCAATGTAATTGACAATGGTTGTCAGACTAAAAGTCTCAAAACAATCAGCAAAGCAGCTGGGCATTTTCATCAGCGAGTGAGCATCAACAAAATTCGCCAGTGGGCAATCGACAACAAAGTCAGCCGTGAGCAGTTTTCAAACACAGCAAAAGCAACAGTGAGTTGTTTTTCAATGTCATTAGCCAGTGGGCATTCTCTATATTTTGTCAGTGGACAGAGGATTCTAATTGCAAGCAAAGGACATATGGATCCTTTTGTAGCTTGGCACGTGATGGAGCTGTCAAGCGACATTCAGAGATGAATCAGACATGTAGCTAATTCATGTTATCTTCAGATTTGAGTTTTTTCAGCATCCAACTTTGACAGTTTTCCAAGCAAATGTTTTTTGAGGATCAACAGTTTCAGCATGAGAACTTGGAAGATGGTTCTTGGTTCTTAATTTGGGCTTATCATTGGGGGGGGAATGTTAGCCTCACTCTCACATTAAAAACAATTATAAGTCCAAATAATTAAATTAATTAAAATCATGAAAGTCAGGATTTAATCCTACCTTTCTAATTTGAGTTTGTTCCTCATGGTTAGGAGTCAGTTTAGGCTTAGTTGGTTGAGAGATTCCCTCCAACTAGTTAGGCTCCTAGATTAGTGTGCTGTTGAGATATTTTCTCAACCAAGTTTGTTCAAGATAGATGCACTATCTTGAGACAAATCCCTCATGTATTTATATGTATCATAAACATTATTTTAATAATGAAATTCATGAGAATGAGAGACTACAGGAAAGTCTCTCATGCCTTTTCCGCCATGTCTGGTTTTTCTATATTTCTAATATTTATTTTATGAGTGTGAGTGTGTATATTATTTGTTTACTAGTTTTCTTCACTCCCAATGCAAAGTTCATGTAAGATGGGTCCTTGAATCCCAATCCCCCATGGTTTATAGGATATTTCACAATTTCCTAATTTACTATATGGAATATATTTGAGTTTGATTTACCTCCTTTCCAAAGAAACTGTTTTGTGGATAAATTCCTTCTTCGGACATAAGCAATCTCCCTAGACCTAGTGGCTTAATCTAGAAACAACCAAGACAAAATTGCAATGATTTCCTTAGAGATGTTTGAAATATAGGAAGAAAACCTACTTGGAATCCAATGCTAGCTTCCTTCTTCTCCCGACTTGTTAGCTCCAACTCCAACTCCAATTTATACAAGTGGAACTTGCAAATCATCCAAAACAAGCAAGAGAATCAAAACATACAAAATGGCATATACAAACAACTCTAAATAAGAATCCAAGGATTCATGTTCTACACATGCATAAATCAGACATAAGTATAGGAGAAATAATGCATTTTTGTATTAACAAAAGCAAAGATTACAACCCTTGTAGGCCTTGGCCTTATGAACCTCTCTCAACTATCTTGTCCTTCCTTTGCCACATTAGTAAAACTTCAATCACACCTCAAGCACATGGATGGATTAAGGACCTTTAGACACAATTGAGCACCATAAGGGCATAATTCAGAGTCTCCAAAAGCCAACCCAGACTCTATGGGAGGTAATGAATTTATAGGGTAAATGAGGTGGTTTTGAATTTACCATTCTAGGGCTTAGATCCATAATAGAGGGAGGTAAGTTATAGATAAGAGATAAAACCTCAACATTAGGAGTTCGAGATTTGATCCAACAATAAATAGTTAAAACCATTTTCAAAGCTTCTAAAGAGAGAAACTTCGAAATTAATTTTTATTTTTCCTCATTTCCAGGTGTTCATTGCAATTTTTGTGAAAGCAACTTGTGATGGCCAACACAATTTCCATGTGTGCAACTTGCATCAATGTAGTCTATATTAAAGGCAAGTGCGATGACCCACCAAATTATGGATTTTATCCATTGTAATCCAACATTCTTGTAAAATTGGAAAGAGAATACCTTTGGCTTTGTAGGGGAGAATTGAAAAGTGCTAATGGATGATGATAGATCCAAGTTTAGGGCCATTTGTTTGGATGCGAGAAAATGACTTGTTACAAACTGCCCCCTACAGTACAAATTTAGAAGCTGAGGCTGAGGACTAAAGTGCTTTATCATGTGAAAAGTCTAGATCAAGAATAAAATGGTTAAGATCATCAATTGACTGCTACAATACATTATCATCATGATATCACTTTTGAGGTAGGCATACCCATACTTAGCGTACAAGACAATTTACATATACAATTATCAAAGCCACATCCACTAATTACATATTATGGACCGATGCTTGGACGACTCTTTGTATGGACATACACATCATACTTAGTAGATTTTGCATGGATAATGAAAACTCAACTTAGATGAATGAATTATATCTAATGTACGAGTCTAACCATGTGAATAGATGTGCTGGAGTCGAACATGGTAGAGATCATCTGATTATGAACTAATGATGAAAGCCATTAGCAGATGCGAGAGGAACCACTGATAATAGTAATTACCCTCTAGGTACTAAGCACATTCTGAGGCGTGAACATATGAGATGAAGTCGAACACCAGATAGAATATTTCGGTCGAAGGCCAATGATGAGAACTTGACGCTGAAAGCAAGGAGACTTGTCATTAAGGTATTAAAGTTCTAAGGCGTTGAAGGGAGTTCCTAAGTCAACTTCCTAGATAATGTGCTGAAGTCGATAGGAAGTGACCCATTGCAAGAGGGCCTTAATGTATCCCCCATCAACGACATGAAACATGCATCAAGATTTAAGACAAAATGTGATGATTCAAAGCTGGTTCAGGGGTGGCAGACATGAAATAAGGCTTAAAGTATTGTAGTGGATGTCAAATGAGGGTGGAATTCTCTTGTACATATCAACGACACTTATATAGAGTTGGAAACATTGACTCAAAGACCCATTATGAAGGCTTTCAATAAGGTGTGATCAATAGAGAGGTAATCATATTCCCCAACCCAAAGCAGTCATGGAGGTGAAAGAGTGTCATGTGCAAGAGTGACTCGTCCATAAGCAAGTTTCATGTATTATTTCCCCATTTACCCCACCATTTATGGCAAGTACCTCTTTATTTTGGACAAGCTTGAGTAGTATAACATATGATTGATCTATAAGTTCATCCCTTAGATAAATACTTTTGAGTATTTTTAATGAGCCTTGAGAAGGAGTGGTTTGGACTTTTCATGCTTGACGAGTCCTATGTTGTTTATGTTTTCACGAGTCCAACGAAGGTGTAACTCAACTTATTTTTCATGTTTATACAGTTTGAAAAAGAGGTGTAAAAGACAAATCTAAGAGGTTTCTTTTCATAAATTTAGTCCCTTGGGCCCAAAAGGACATAAAAAAATACCCAAGAGAACCTTTTAGCCATGTTTGAATAAAGTATACTTTTTTCATAAATAGTCCATCTAGTCCGAAAAGGGTTAAATTTATACTGGGCAGACACCCTTTATTTTACTTTAATGAGTGTAAAAGAGACAAGTGCTCGACAATATTTTCATGTTTTGGGAGTCTAAAAATAACTTTAAAAATAATTCTCCTAGAAGAACGAGTGGTATGAAGGGTAGAAACTAGTTCCGATCATGATGGAAATGCTCAAAACATGTGGAGGTCAAGAGACAGGCTAACAAGACCACTCATCAAAGTGGCTCCTTCGGGAAAGGGTAAAACACCAAGTGTGTAACACCCTCCTCCCACATCTACCCAAGCAACCAGAAAACTGGGGTAAACATGCGACAAGAGCCCAATATGATAAGACTCAACCTCCTAGGTAACCTTAAGGAAATGGAGTCAACAAAACAAGACCTTGTAGACCTCCCTCAGGTACTTTAGGACCCCCAGGAGCTAATCCACCACTCCAGGTTACCAGCCCTTGAGTTAACCTAACATTTCAATGATTTAAACCCATAGTAACTCCCATGACAAGGCATGACTGGAACCCTATAGTTGCTCCCACAATGCTTACAAGGGAGAGATTGTAGTATTTTTCAGCCAGTTCTGTGCCAAAGAATACAACATTTTAAGCCACTTTTTCATGGCTAGTCTCTAAACCAATGCCTAGAACTTGATGAGACTTTCCAAGACAATAGATGATACCAAGGCAAAGCCTATAACACAAAACTTGATCAAGGGATTGACCTAACCAAGCCTAACCATGACAGACATTTTGTCAAACACTTAGTAAATATGCAACCTACAGGTGTAAATAATAGATCTGAGCATACATGTCTCATAATTATCTAAGATTCGCCATGAAGCATTGTTTCCTTATCACTTTAACTGCCATTCCATCCATTAGGTCATAGATACATTGTCCATTCATTTACAAGTAAAAACATGAGATAACCATGAAAAGAACCAATCATATAACCATGCTTGTAACCAACATAAAACCATATAAATATCACATATATCACAACCATTAAATCCACATATAAACAAGTAAAAAAGTAAGATAACTTAACTTTTATTATTCATAGGCAAATCCAACCAGGTTCGGGATTTCCACATACCACTTGACCATAGGCATGGCTGAACCAAATCTCTCTTTCAGCGAGTCAGCCCTGTGCCATATTCCAAGCATGAATGTGGGATCTCATAAAACAACCAATTTAAGAACAACCAAGGGAATCCAGAGGTTAAACCACCTCCACCCTCATCAAACCGTGATCACACAAAAACTGGTGTTCCTATCACAACTGAGCCGAACTTGGAATTCCATCCGGAATCCATCATTATCCTTGAGGAAATTTTCGTCTCTTTGTCTCTCAAGCTTTACCGCAATCCAATCCCAAATCACTATGCCTTAAATCGAGACTAGTCTCTTAGGATTTACCGCAATCCAAACCCGGATCACTAGGCCCTAAACTGAGACTCCTCCCTTAATCCTTATCGTGTATCCCACCAAAACTGGTCAAGGGATTCCTATGCCTTTGGGAATGAAACCTAGACCACCTCTGCCCTAGATTCCAAAGTCCATCCGGAAAACCAAAGCTCAAAAACCAAAATAAAAATCCCAACACCATGGCATCCAGAAAAAGGCAAGGCTAGGCTAAAAAGCACTATCATAACCCGACAAAACCATGTCACCGACAACAAGAGAACCATACACCAACATTCAAAGCCATGCATATCCAAACCAATTAAGAGATCACACATGCAAAAGGTTAATTGCAAGTATTCTTGTTGAAGTTGCTTGATGCTGCTCTTCTTCCTTGATCTTGCTTTCCTTTCCTTGCTTTCCTTCCTTGATCCAAAGCTAGAGTGCTCCAAGAAAACTCTAAGTGACCAAGAGTGAGTGGGAGAGAGAGAGAATAATGAGAGAGCTCCAAAATTGAACTCACCAGGAGATCAATATTGACTAAGCTTGAGCCAAGAGCTTGACAACTAATTCTCAGAAGCCTTTTTATGAATGAGGCCTCTAGTTTCTTCATTTTCCATTATTTTCCTTCATTTTCCTCCTCACATGCAACCTATGACATTTCACCTTACCTTTCTCCTAATTTCCTTTATTTTCATAAATAAATATGCCAAAAGTGCCCTTTTTACTTTTAATGCCTTTGCCTTGGTCTTTGTCAATTTCCTTAGCCAAAACACACATCTAGTGATACAAACCAGGATATCTTTGCTCAACATTCAGCTTGGAATACATGTCCTTTTCCCGTGGTCTTATTTTCCTTTATTAACTTTTATTACATGAACTTTTCACTAGGGGTGTTACAAAACCCTCCCCCTGGGGAACACCGTCCTTGGTGTTAAACCACACCAAGACCTCAACAAAATTGCTAAAAATAAACGTATTGCCCATGGATCTTAATAACTTAGCTCGTTGCAGTATTTATAATGAAAGACCTGTTCAAAAGAAAAACATCATGACAACATGACAATATAATAACCATACAATATATCAGAGATTTATAACACAACGCATTACGATATTTACAATAACCACATATGCACATATGAAAATTTTCTAAACCATAAAATAAAAGGATACAATGCCTATATCAATTAACAAGGGAATCTAGAGGCTCACACCTCCAACCTCAAAGTACTACCAGGATTCACCTCCTTCCCAGGAAATCCAGAATCCACCATCACAGTCAAACTGCATCCAATGTCCAACTTTATAATGCTACACTACTTTCCCTCTTAGTGAAAATTTACCGACTCATTATTCCAGGGCACACTCCCAATGAGCATCTGATTCCATCTGGAAACACTAATGACCAAAACCAATATATCTGCAACCTTCCCTTCTCTGCTAGACAGTCCCTTGGGAAATATAGTCACCCCCTTTTGTGCAGTCACTCACCTTCCAAGTTCCCTAGAATCCCCTATCCCAAGCGATCCATCCCTTGACAAGGCTTCCTCGCATAAGAAGATCAACAACCAAGGCATATACCTACCTCAAAACCATCATACCGGTCATATCATGCTCGTGGAAATCAATGGACACTATTGGGTACCAGTGTCCCACAATGGTCCTGCTCCTGAAGTACTCTACCAACATATTGCTACATGTTCCAATTTCTTTTGCTCCTGTTGCCCATTCCTGTAGTCAATTTCAACCACCCAACCGAGGATGTTCATGCATTCATGTTCCAAGCACATAATTTCCATTAGATTCAAATAAACTGAAATAACCTCAAATCATACCTCATTAGTAGTTCTTTAATAAGGTACACTTGCAATCCTGTTTGCTTCCTATCACAACAAGTCAAACTAACTGTTTGATCAAAACATCATGTATAAAAGTATCACATCTGGTTAGCTCAAAACAAAACCATCATAGATCAACATCATAAATCACATGTAACCATCATAAACCAGAATCATAGATCACATGTAATCATCATAGACCATAGTCATAAATCACATGCATAATAAAACTAAAATAAAATGCTGATACTTATCCTTTCATCAATCCTTAGCGTCACCTTTGTCTTTATTCCATACACACTCTAGATCAGTTTCCACACTAGACAAACACCCGTGCCTTCTCCTCAACCATGTGCACATACACATAGTTCACACACACACACACAACTACATACGTCATACAACACCATGCAATACATGCTTCTACACCAGTACCATATGTACCACATGTACACAGTACCACCTGTACACTGCAACCACCTACATAACATGTGCACACCATCACATGTACGTGGCACCACTTGCTCAACGTGCACACAACACCACATGTACACTGCACCACTGTACAACGTGTACACAATACCACATGTAAATTGTACCACACACACGACATGTACATGATACCATATGTACACAACGCCACATGTCGAACATGTACACAACATCGTCTGCACACAACTCCACTTGTACAACATGCACACAACACCACTTGTACAATCATGCACACAACACCCTATGTACATAGTGCCACATGTACAACATGCACGCAACACCACCTGTACATAGCACTACATATCCAACATGTACATTGCATCATCTGTACAAAACGCTACATATCCAACATCTACAGAGCACCATATGCACAACACTAGTACCATACATTCCCAAAACCACATTGTCTCTACCCAACAATCTTACTTCTAGTGTCTTATCCATACTTGTCCTAGCATGTCGTAGACCACACTGATTTCGTTTCATTGTTGTATCCTTTGGTATAGCCTATCCATAACATAAACATAATATAATCACATAATATCAACTCATAACCATATGATACTAACCTTGTATATTTGTCATGACTACTCTTCTTAATTGATTCCTTGTAAGACCAAGAACCTCTTCATGCCATTCACCTACATAAGCAAGAATTCGTCCACAAGGACGATTCTTGATGACCTTGTCAGACAGTGACATAAATACAGAGATACATATATAATCATTAGCATAAAAGAATCATCATTTTGTTAGACAACGACATACATACATACATGTATACCTATATAAACATCAACATAATCATGATTGTAACATAATTACCAGATAACATAAAGTCTAGGTTAAGAGAACTCCCTTTATTCATGCACAACATGCACAACATTGAGAACAATCTTTCCCAACATAGCCAAGGCATCCCACACCTAATATCCATTTACTTTAACTTTTCTAGTTACCTTTCACATGTCCGTACTGCTACCGTCCCTTTACCACTATGGACCAACCATTCCACCGACTGTCATAATATTAACTTCTGCTACACTTACTCATGCACTGAGCTTCATCTAAGTCTTACATTGTCTGTTGGGTACCACATAACTCTCCTAGAGCTCCATTAGCTTTCCTCTTTCCCAAACAATTCCCAATACTAAAAAATAAAGGCAATACCAAGAAACAACCAAGAAGAAGACCACGAAAACCATTAACAACATGACACCACAATAAAGTGGCATAGCTATGCACTAGACACATGCAAAATTGAAAATCAAGCGCAACAATCACAAAGAACAAAAGCTCAAGACTAACAACATACACCATGACTGAATCCCCATGGTTCCCAGTGCTTCCCAAGGAAAGCTCAACCCGAGCCTTCTACAATATTTCATGGCAACCTCTTTGCCATGCAATTCCCTTCATCATATTTCCATGAACGCATAAGTGTTAGTGCATAAATAAACAAAAAAACATACTTGTTACCTTACCTTGTTGTGTCAAGAACATTACCTTGTGGCTGAACACGTCCATGCCATCTCTCAAGGAACTCCAATTCCCTTGACAAATCCACCTGTGACTAGAGACTAGCTAATACACCTGTCAATTACATGTCCATGAATATAACACATATCCACAAATCAAGCTTAAGAAGACTTCTTGTGTGCAAAGTGATCATTCGTTTGGAATAAGGGTTTCTAAACATAGCCAAAGGAATTCCTACCCAATTCCTTTCTTTTATCTTTTTACCTTGTTGCAATCGAGGCTTATTATGCATTATCACATCACCCAACTGTTAGTTATGTAAACCCATCAACTATTGCCTTGTCATGCTAATATTAATCATGTTTCCTACAACTGCTCACACATGTCAACCACATGTTCCAAATATCAAGACAATCATACCTATCAACTCATAGTCATTAGAGATAACGCTACAACTGTCACCTACTACACTCAAGTACATATAAACTGTCTCAACACTTATGTATAAGTACAACCATCCTAAAACAAGATCATTTGAACACATACTCATATTATGCAATTCATTAAACATTCAACCAACTTGCAACCATACCATGTTAAATAAATCAACTAGACAACATAATCAAACAATCAAGTACCAAATATACGACATAATCAAACTCATACCTTAATGTATCTTAGGGGAGGCTATCTTATCTGCACAACCAAGCTAGTTAGCACGATATAACTTCTCATCACACCAGCTTAAACATAAATAAGATCATGCTATCCATAACAATCATTGAATAACATGTTCACGTCCTAACTCATAAACAATTATCATTTATGTATAGCAATCACATATGTATGATTGGTCTAGATTAATACAACACCATATCACAAATATGTCGGCTCATACTAGAATATCGTAACCATAGCCATATACATAGGCCAATCCAGGTTAACACAATACATATAACATCAATATATTAATGTAATAACCCTAATCATCAAGTTACTAGCATATAGAAACAACAAGTTAACCTATAAGATACTTCATCAACAACATATAACATAATCATTAAGTTATCTAACCTAAAACAATAATAGCAATGCATACAACCATATGTTACTATCATTCATGACTATCTGACACATTTGCATATGACTACACTATCAACTATAATCTATCATGTATGTAACCATAACATAAATAGACATGTATATAAACCTAATGTATATAAAAACTCTTAACTTACATACTTGCATGTCAACATACAATACCTGTATGGCGATCTGCTTTTACCACAAAGCCTAATGCTGCAACCTCATTATGGTGATCTACATCTCCTGCTCTATCTCAGCCAACACATTAGCATCATAACATACCAATATCGCCCATATGACCTAAATTGTATACCATGACTTCACAAGGCATTTTTGACCTACTATCCATGCATAACTATAACCAAGACCATTCATGCATGACAACTACATATAGACATATAACGCATGAGTACCAAACCATATACACATCATTCTAGCTAGAGTCCAATCATCAATGCATGACCATATTAACTACACAAACCATTACCTCATGCATGACAACAAACATTACTCCATTGTACACATTTCCACATGCAACCATCAACATGCATAAGCAATGCCCAATCAACTACACATACACATTAACGCATGTAGTCGAGCATAAGCGATCAATACTTGTAACTAAACCTACAAGACTGATACATGTAATCAATAATACAAGAATTCAACCTAACATAAAAGGATGTAATAAAGCTGCATATAATCATGTAACCAATCGTATACTCCTGACGATACATTCCAAAAAATCAACATCAAGCTCCTCATGACAACCTTACTACAAACATTATCAACATTACGCAATGCAACAAGCACATGAAATGCAAGTGTAAGAAACACACATGCAACTGACATGCATGCATGACCAACACATCACCCATCCAGTCTGAGGGGTGAGCCATGCTATGATACCACTCTGTAACATCCTCCTCCCACATCTACCCAAACAATCGACCAATCGGGGTACACATGCGATGAGAGGCCACTATGATAAGACTCAACCTCCTAGGTAACCTTAAGGAAATGGAGTTGATAAAACAAGACCTTACGAACCTCCCTCAGGTACTTCAAGACCCCTAGTAGCTAATCCACCACTCCAGGTGCCCAAGCCCTAACTTAACCTAGCATTTTAATGAATTAAACCCAGAGTCACTCCCATTACAAGGCATGCATGCGACTGGAACCCTATAATCGCTCCCAAAATGCCTGCAAGGGAGAGACCGTAGTCTTTTTCATCTAGTTCTGTACGAGAGATTGCAAGATTTAAGCCACTTTTTCAGGGCCAATCTCCAAACCAATTCCTAGAACTTGATGAGACTTTCCAAGACAATATATGACACCAAGGCAAAGCCTTTAACACAAAACTTGATCAAGGGCTTGGCCTAACCAAGCCTAACCATGACAAAATTTTTGTCAAACACTTAGTAAATATGTAACCTACATGTGTAAATAACATATCTGAGCATACATGTCTCATACTTATCTGAGATTCACAATGAAGCATTGTTTCCTTATCACTTTAACTACCTTTCCATCCATTAGGTCATATATACATTGTCCATTCATTTACAGGTAAAAACACAAGACAACCATGACATGAACCAATCATATAACCATGCTTATAACCAGCATAAAACCATATAAATATTAGAGATATGACATCCATTAAATCAACATATGAACAAGTGCAAAAGTAAGAGAACTTAGCTTTTATTATTCATAGGAAAATCCAACTAGGTTCGGGACTTCCATGTACCACCCGATCATAGGCATGGATGAACAAAATCTCTCTTTCAGCCAGTCACCCCCGTGCCATATTCCAAGCATGAATGTGGGATCTCATATAACAACCAATCTAATAAAACCTAAGGGAATCTAGAGGTTAAACCACCTCCACCCTCATTAAACCATGATCACACCAAAACCGATGCTCCTATCACAACCGAACTGAACTTGGAATGCCATCCAGAATCCATCACTATCCTTGAGGAATTTTCCATCTCCTTGTCTCTCAGGCTTTACCACAATCCTATCCTAGATGACTAGGCCATAAAAAGAGACTAGTCTCTTAGGCTTTATTGTAATCCAAACCTAGATCACTAGGCCCTAAACTGAGACTCCTCCCTCAGGCTTTATCGCGTATCCCACCAAAACCGGTCAAGGGATTCCTAGGCCTTTGGGAATGAAACTTGAGACCACCTCCGCCCCAGATTCCGAAATCCATTTGACAAATTAAAGCTCAAAAACTAAAATAAACATCCCAACACCATGGCATCCAGAAAAAGGCAAGGCTAGGTTGAAAACCACTATCACCCAACAAAACCATGCCACTGACAGCATTAGAACCATACACTAAAATGCAAAGCCATGCATGTCCAAACCAACAAGGAAATCACACATGCAAAAGGTTACCTGCAAGTATTCCTGCTGAAGCTGCTTGATCCTACTCTTCTTCCTTGATCCATTCTTTCCTTTCCTTTCCTTTCTTTCCTTCCTTGATCCAAATCAAGAGTGCTCCAAGAAAACTCTAAGTGATCAAGAGCGAGAGAGAGAGAGAGAATATTGAGAGAGCTCCAAACATGAAATAACCAAGAGCTTAACATGTATAAATCTTGAGCCAAGAGCTTGAAAACTAATCCTCATAAGCCTTTTTATGAATGAGGCCTCTAATTTATTCATTTTCGATTATTTTCCTTCATTTTCCTCCTCACATGCAATCTGTGACCTTTCACCTTACTTTTCTCCTAATTTCCTTAATTTTCATAAATAAATGTGCCAAAAATTCCTTTTTGACTATTAATGCTGTAGCCTTTGCCAATTTATTTAGCCAAAACACACATCCAGTGATTCCCTCTAAGATATCTTTACCTAACATTCAACTTAGAATACGTGTCCCTTTCCCGTGGTCTTATTTTCCTTTATTAACTTTTATTACATGAACTTTTCACTAGGGCTGTTACAAAGTGAAAGTGAATGATCAACCAAGAAGATGGTGATGATGGAATGAGAAAACCAAGGCTCATCTTGCAAAAATAGGCTGATAAAAAGTGGTAATCACGAGGGATAAAGTGTGAAATCTTTCGAGGGGGTTCCTTTTTTGGTAATTTTAACGAGCCCGAAAAAATGATAAAATTATACTTGGTAACTTATTCTCATGTATTTATGAGCATGAGAAGGAACAAAGACTAAGCTCAGTAACATATTCTCATGTATTTACAAGCATGAGAAAGAACAAAGACTAAGCTCATAATAGCTTTCATTTTTACCACAAGATTGAAAGAGAGAAAAACTATGCTTGAGAGTGGTTTCATTTTTACACAAGCTTAAAACAGAGGAAAAATATGCCTGAGAACGGTTTCATTTTTACACTACCTTTAAATAGAGAAAAAACTATGCTTGAGATATGTACATTTCCCCTAGCATAATGAAAGAGGCATGCCACCTCCAACTTTGTTTCATCTGCCAACTCTTCTTATGGACTCAGATAGACAACTAGTTACTGATAGAAATATATTCACCAAGAAGGAAGGAATATGATCATCCGATATTGACGATGAAATTAAGGTGACACAGAAAAATAACTATGTTCATGGGTTGTTTCATGTTTATGCGAGCTTGAAATGTAGAAGAAACTATGCTCATGGTAACCTGTTTCATTTTTTAATGAGATTAACACAGTAAAAGAACTATTCTCATGGCACTATTTGCCTTGATCATGGCTCCTCACGGCCAAGGCTCTGGAAGGAATACATATCAAGGGCTTGATCATGGCTTCAAAGATATTTTCATCAGATGGAAGAACAATGCTCTAGAAGGAATCAAGGTATCTAATAGGGGTAGAAGCTGAGAAAACAATGAGAGGATATTATTCGTTGGTAGGTGTAGGCATGGAACAGGTTGCCACATAATTAACCTTTGGTGAGGGGGATACCAATTTCATATTAGGAAAGTTTAGGGAAGTTGGATGGTTGGCAGTCAAATCAGGACCAATGAATTAAATCTGGTCAATAGTCACAATTTTTCCATCATGCGGGAAAGACATCACTCAAAAGAGTGATAACAGGACAACATTCATAGTGTAAACATAGCCTCACTCAAGGAGTAAATTGAAATCCAACTGGTCTTGGACTACCATAACATCAATACAGATATTTTTTCCTTCTAAGGTAATAAGCAGCTGAGGAAGGATCCCTAAGGTTCACTAGTTCTTCTTTTAAAATCCAACATATTCTGAGTAATAGACACAAGCTAAGGAGAACCCAAAGCTTTCCAAGCAGTCGAGGATATAATGCTAATAGAAGCACCCTCACCAATAATGGTGCAATAAAAATTATTATTACAAGACTTGACCATGATTTGGAAAGGCATGCAAGAAGGGAGACAAGGTTTTATCAACTGATTCCAATAAAAGGCAATGACCTAATTACTTGGAGGGGGTACCGTAAGAATGGGAGAAATGTCCCCTTCTTCGGTAGGATACGTAGTAACAAAAAGAACCTAAGTAGTATTAGATTCACTCTGTATTGAAGATGGAAAGGATTCAACCATCTTCTCAAACAATTGTTGGTTCATCAAGGACTCGTGGGTGTCTCGCTCAGAGAGAGTGGGATTGATTGAAGATGGAGTCATATAAATCACTTCATCAACTAATGGAATATTGGGGGAAAATTTATGCTAACAGGTTGGAAGTTGTTGTTGAGAAGAAATAAGGCTTTCCAACACTTTGGATGCTTCATCCATATAAAGGCAAAGGTGAATTTGACGATTCCCTTGACAAAATCTATAAGGAAACTTAATTTTACCCTTTTTCCAGTGGACCTTATTATTTCTAGTTGATGGTTTGTCACCAACATGATCTCTAGAGGCTGACAACAAGGGGCGATGTGAGCCCATGGACCACACTTCTAATACCTGTAGAATACCAGGACAATCTCCGAGAAGGTGATCACCCTTTCAAAGCATGCAAGGGAATTTAACTTTATGGGGCTTGTTGGAAAGTTTCTTGACATTATCCACATTCATAACAATGTTTGCTTGGTTCCTAGGCTTTCTTATTTGGCTTCTTCTTCTTCTTCCCTTTCTTCTTCTTCTTGGCTTCCTGGTTACTAGTATCAAGACATTCACCAATCGAGGAAGAAGAAATGGATGAATAAACAATAGGAAAAGAAGGAAAAGGGTCAACTTCAGGATGAACTTGAGGTTGATTTTATTTAGGTGGATAAATTTGTTGCAGAGTAATTTGGACATTCGAAACCAAGGAGGTTGAAAGCAACCATAGTGGTAAACCTATGGTGAATCCAGGAAGGGAAAATGTAGCCATGTAAGGAGCACTCCAAAGGGAGGAAAAGGACTAGGATTCCTATTATAGGGGTTTTCTTGAATAGTAGACTCCAAAAATGTTGCCATCAGACTCAACCTAAGGTTCACTAAGGAGTAAAAGTGAATTAATTAATTGATTTTTAAAACTAAAATCATAAATAAAAGTAAAAGGGTAACTAGGCATGAAAGGATTACCAAGCCACTTTGAACTACAATTTACGGTTAAGTACATTTAGGTAATCTCCCCAAATGATGTGTTTGGTGTATCATAGTTAACAAGGTGACCAACTCAATTACCTATGGCAGGTTTGCAACCTAATGGGAACTTCTAAAATATACTCGGAGGTACGTGGAAGAGCAGTTCATAGTAGTCTTTTCTAATGTGTAACCGTATGATGGGTGCGTTCCTATATACTTGTTGTACATGGAGCCTTGTCCTATATACCAAAAGGTACATGGAAGAAAGTTATGATATACTTCGATGTATGTGGAAAACCAACTATCCCCGAGATGTAACACTGACAAATAACAACAACTCCTATGTTTAGAGACGTTGGAACAAGTATTCTAGCCTAGAACACTAAATGTGTCTTTAATGTTTCAAATGCTCCTTAGGTTAATTGATAAATTTTAATGTTGATCTTGATTAAGGTTTCAATTTCAAGGATTGAAATGAATTCACCCGAACTCCTAAATGCAACTAGCATGAGAAAATGAACTCTTTTCATTCGATGAAGATCTAACTAAGGAAGGGAAGGAGTTTCAAACAATAATGTAGAAAACAAGAACTCCCAAACAAGATCTTCAAATTTACTATTCCAATTCAAATATTCAAAGCCCCAATGCATGAGAAATGAAAAAAAAGAAGATATGACAAGATTATTGAAACAACAAGAATGGAAACCGACTGAACTCTACTATGAAAAGTCCTTTAAAAAATCAATAACCAAGTCAAATGATAAAGACCCTCATTGATAAGAAAAATCAACAAGAAGAAAACATTTATCAAAAGGAAGTCATACTCAATTCCAAACAAGTTGCTAGATTTACAAAGACCTTGCACAAACTAGAGAGTGAGGAAGAAACTGCAAACAAAAAAGAATTCAAAGCAAGGCAAGGAAAATGCACTTTTTTTTCACTTACAGGATCATCGTAGGCAGTGCATGTAAACCTGTGCGAGTCATCGCACTTGTAAAATTGGAAAAAGGCATTGGGACACTCTGTCTCAGAATAAAAAGTACGATGGGGCTAATTTTTCTCAAAACACACAAATAAAACCCTAAGTAAGCTCGAAATCAAGCTTTCCTAAGTCCAATAACAGTCTGAACAAGACAAATAGAGTCGTTTTAAGAGGTCCTAAAAGGCTAGGCAAAGAAAACCACTAAACAACATCCCATTCCCTAGTGGAGTCACCAAGTTGTTTTCTTGATAAATTCCTTATGCAGACAAAAGAAATCTCCCTAGACCTAGTGGCTTAATCTAGAAACAATGAAGAAAAAATTTCAATGCTTTCCTTAGAGATGTTTGAAATATGGGAATAAAACTACTTGGAATCCAATGCAAGCTTCCTCCTTCTCTCGACTTGTTAGCTCTAGCTCCAACTCCATTTTCTATAAGTGGAGCCTGCAAATCATCCAAAACAAGCAAGAGAGCCAAAACATACGAAATAACATATACAAACAACTCTAAACAAGAATCCAAGGATTCATGTTATACATATGCATAAATAAGACATAAGTATAGGAGAAACAATGCATTTTTGTATTAGTAAAAGTAGGAAAAGATTACAACCCTTTTTAGGCCTTGGCCTTGTGAACCTCTCCCAACTATCTTGTCCTTCCTTTGCCACAATATTAAGCCTTCAATCACACCTCAAGCACATGGATGGATTATGTAACTCTATACACAATTGAACACCATAAGGGCATAATTCAGAGTCTCCAAAAGCCAACCCAAACTCTATGGGTGGCAGTGGATTTATAGGGTAAATGAGGTGGTTTTAGATTTACCATTCTAGGGCTTAGAACCACATTAAAGGGAGGTAAGTTATAGGAGATAAGATATAAGACCTCAACATTAGGAGTTCAAGATTCGATCCAATAGTAAATAGTTAAAACCACTTCTGAAGCTTCTAGAGGGAGAAACTTTGAAAACGATTTTTATTTTTCCTCATATCTAGGTGTTAATTACACTTTTTGTGAAGGCAACTTGTGCTGGCTAGTGCAGTTTCCAAGTGTCAAACCTGCGTTAACATAGTTTGTCTTAAAGGCAAGTGTGATGACCCACAAAATTATGGATTTTAGCCAATGTAATCAAGGATTCTTGTAACTTCTAGAAAGGGATTGCCTTTTGGATTTGTAGGGGATGATTGCAAAGTGTTAATGGATGATGATAGATCTAGGTTCAAGGCCATTCGTTTGGATGCGACAAAATTACATGTAACAAAAACTATCTTAGATCCTTTGCTATGTCATTTTGGACTCCTGCATGGACCAAATAGTTGAGAATTGGAAAATTGAAAGGGATGATAAAACAACTTTTAGAAGAACTAAAGTCCTTGCATGTGGTCTTCCCATTTATTAAATTTTGATTTAGTTTTTCCAAAAATCGGTTGCCAACAAAAGTAGGAGGAATTAAAGATAATAGGTATACCAAGATATTTAAAGGAGGATACTTCCTTGAGGGAGGGAATTTGTTGGATTATTTGAATTATGGTTTTTTGTTGTTGTTGTTGTTAATGTTTCAAGAGATTAGGAGACATTTCCTTTTATTGCTTAACCCCCTTTTGTCTTGCACAAATTAGTTTATAATTTTTTTTAATCTTGTAGTTATTATGGAGAATGCCCCACCTATTAACAGGCTACCATCTACAAATTGGGTGTGGTTTACTTATTTGATGGCTCTTTCATATTTGATTCTTAGGAGGTTGCTAATTATGTGCTCAAAGTCTATTTTTTTCTTACGAAACCCTCGAGTAGGATATAAAGGAGGGGAGAATGAGGAAATCCCTATCTAAGGCCTCAAGGAACTCTTAAGAAACCAATTGATATGCCATTAACCACGGGGGATATCTTGGGGGAATTTATGAATATTGATATTTATGAAATGAATTCGGGACTGAACCCAAATTTTCAAAACTACCAAAAGTAAATTGTGTATAACATGGTCAAAAGCATTTTCCACGTCTAACTCCATTATCATTCATTTTTCTTCTCTTTCTTTTCTTGAGTGGATTGCTTCCTGAATCAAGATGATAGTACCTATTATCTATTGCTTTTGAATGAATCCCCCTTGGTTTTGAGAGATTAGCATGAGAAAAAGAATCTTTAACAAGTTTCATAGGATCTTGGATATTATTTTTGTATGAAACATTGTAGAGAAATAATTGGTGGAATTTGACAAAAGTCGCAGGGTTAACCTCCTTTTGGATTAAGGCTAAAAAAGTTGAAATTACCTCGTGCTACCTTGGAGGTGTGAAAATCATAGGATATCATGTGAATAAGATCAAATTTAAAATGGGACAACAAAGATTTTAAAAGTGCGTTAAGAAGCCATTAAGTCTAGGCAACTTGTCCAAGTTCTTATAGACAAAACTTCCCATATTTCTTTTTCTAAAATTGGCTACAATATATTTTCATGATGTTATTGTGCTATTATGTTTGGAATATGTTTGAGTATGTTGTATTCAACTTCTTCATCAGTTGCGTCCTGTTCTTTGAATAAATCAAAAAATTTGGTGAGGGATGACTCTTTTATTTTGCTGTATGAATCTTACTCCACTCCTTATGTTGTGAATAGTTTGTTCACATTATTTCTTCATATTCTCTGCTTAGCTTGTAAGTGAAGAAAAATGGTGTTCCTACCTCCTTATTTCAACCAAATACTCCTTGGCTTTAATATCTGAAGTTCTTCCTTTTGTAAGCTCTTGTTGTAGCTTTTTGATTTTTTTTTCTCCTACACAAGGAGTTCACTTTCTACTTGAAACTGTTCAATATTCTCTTGAATTTTGTTCAACTAGAATTTGAGAGAGGATATAAGTTCTCCTGATTTGTATCGCTTGCCTTTTTCCCACTCTTTAAGCACGTGTTTGACCTTTTTTAATTTGTTTTTCCCACATGTAGGATGAAGATCCATTTATATGTTTCCATGTTGAAGATTCTATCATATGGAAATCATGATCATTGGACGATTGAGGGTTGTAGTGAAAGGGAAAGGGACCATAATTCTCAAATGGGGAGATGGAGAGGGAAATGGGTGATGATCAAAGCTAGATCAGGGAAGGATTTATGAGAGATGGGTGATATTTTCTTCAAGTAAAAAACTATGGAATAAGCACTTATCAAGCCTCACCTTTATGTGCCCAAGACCTAAACATTTGTTAGGCAAGGTAAATTTCCAAGAATAGGTTTGATATCTATTAAGTCATGAGAAGAGGATAAATCGTCCATTTTTTCTTGAAAATATATCTGGTTAGAAAGCCCCCTTTCTTTTCCTAGATAATAGTGTCATGCTAAAATATCCTATCATAATGCAGTTGGAGTCTCATCTACAATCTTTCAAGTTGGACAAAGAGGGCCAACACAAATTCTTTTCATGGTAGGAGTTAGAATTTACTGCTATCCAATGAGTTAATGGAAGGGATTGAATGAATTGGAAATGGGAACATGACCACATTCTGCATAATCCCCTTGAATCCCTTTTTGAACTGATTTCTTTTTCCATGATTTTCTTCCAATTTGTTCTACTATTATAAAGAATAAAAAAATCCTCCATTTTTTTTTTCTATTGGAGCACACATATTTGTGGGTTTTCATATTTGATTAGGTTTTTTACCGAGGTCGATTTGTCATCACTCCCTAGACCTATAGAGTTCTAGGAGATGGCTTTCATTTTTGGGAATTGATTTCGAGGACGCCCCCAAGGAAGGGATGGAACTGGTTTGCATTTTACAGCTTCTAGTATTTCTATTTTAAGAACCTTCAATGATATACTAAGTGCCTAGGATTTGTTGTGGTCTGCTTGTTCATCTCTTATGTATTCATTTACCTTTCTTCCTACCTTTCTTCATACTCTATTAACTACTGATTCCTTACAGTTTTCATCTTTCAAACGTTCTTGTAGTGAGTTTGACTTTGGGAGGAACAAACCTATTCCAGTTTTCATGGTTCCAAAGATTTTGGAGGTAGTAGGGCTTGGTTCTTGACAAGGGGATACTACAACTCTAGTTTCATAAAAGGGGCATCTTCTAAAGAGGGTATCCCTTAATGTTTCTTCCAAACCCACTTGAAAAATGATGGTCTATGAGGGGTCATCCTGAGAGAGGACTTCATATTGGTTGGAGGATGGATGGGGAAGAACTTGAGGGTTCAAGATGATAGTTTGGAGGGTTGATGGGTGGATTAAAAGGGATTTTGGGCTTTTAAGGAGGGTTGGTTTGAGGGTTTGGAAGTGGGGTCTTTTCTAGTTCTTCTTCTTCCGGGCTGTTTCCATTTCTCTTCTTTCTCAATTTGTTTATATTTTGAAGAGGATTTTGAGATTTTTCTTGCGAAGTGACCATATTCATGGAAGGACTTGCATTTAAAAGGAATTTGGTCATAATCTACATATTGGAAAAAACTCAAATTGTTGAAATTGAGTGAGATGACCTCTATGAGTCTTTTCTCTAAGTTGGTGAAAATGTTCCCCCCTTTCACTCCCCCTTATCATTGTAATTGCGTTATGCATTGCTAATATTCCTTAGGGTTTCTTCATTACAATAATGGAAAGGGAGATGAGGCAGATTGAATTGTACATGAACAAGAAATGGGTTATTTGGATTAAATTCCATGCTCCATTTTTTCAAGTAAAAGCCTTTGTGCTTCCATAAAGTAAGGGATGCTCCTGAAGATTAGGTTTCTATCCTCTTTTTCTTCAAAAGGAATGCAAAAAAACTCCGTTACAAAATTATATTAAAAATTTATCTATGATTAGAAGTTTCCAATTTTATCAATCCATAGGCCCAATGTTCATAGAGGGGGCCATATTCCTTTTAATTGTCTTATACGATCATGATCATTGAGACGTAAGGCCATAATGTGGGATTGGGAAACATGGATGAAGGCATTTATGATCTTGTCGAGTCATTTGAAAAAATTCAATTAAGTCAATTTCACATATTTAGTTTTAGCTACTACCAAGGTTGACAAGGCTGCGGTGTTAGGTGGAAAAGGTAGCTTGGAGGAGGAGGGGGAGGTGAACCTCCCTTTGGAGCTATAATGGACATAAATGGATGAAAGTAGGTGGGTTAGGGTTTTATTGAAGCCTAAAAAATAGTTGTAACAACATGGGGGAAAACCACCTGGTCGGGGACTTGAATATCGTCCCTTATCCATTTGGATTAGTGGCTCTGACTGGATATAAAGGGACTAGTTTCCCAATAAAAATGTGATAGGATGGATAGGGTGTTGATGATAAAAAATAAGTGATAGATGGGGTGGTTTTCAACTGGAATACATGTATATTTAACCTATCTATTTATTACCCGAGATTTACTTATGCGATCTACAATGATTATCTTTAGTGTAAGATAATGAAGATTGATCAAACACTAACAGAAATGAAAAGATTTTAAAATAGTTATTTTGCTTAAATAAGTTAATTAAAATAATCGATGAAACATATATCGCATCAAATATCATTCAAACTTTTCCTCATCTATGTATTAAGGATAACGGTCCAAGCATTTTTAGAAGTGAATGGATACAAAACTGCATTAAAGGAGATACATATAACACATAATACAAAGAGAATTGGTTATAAATTCATAAACAAATAAATATACAATGATAGAAGTACCCGATGCATATAACTCTGCTCATGAAGTAAACAACTCCAGTCTAGTCTTTTTCATTAAGATGGTTTCAAAAGTATGAAAGTGCAAGCTTTTAAAGCATTTCTTTATAAAATTGGGGACCCTTTCTTCATAGACATGAAAGGGTTTATATAATAAAAATAAAGTACAAAAATAGATATTACATGAAAGTTATGAGGAGGTTTAAACAACTCTCCATAAAATAAGTGACAGAAATACAAAAATAGAATTTTTTGCAATGACGAGCTCCAACATGTAATGGTGTCTACTCTTTCATTCGTTGTCTAAGCTTGTAGATATCCTCATTGGCTTGAATTCAGGAGGCTGACCCGTCCTCATGCACAGCTGTCCTATATACACTGCATCTGAAAGAGTAGGGAGAATGTGGGTGGATGAGTCAGCCATGCAACGTGGCATTAGCCACTAACTGTGTGGCTTCACCATATATCTCCAATATACTTCCCAGTCTAGTTTGGTGAGCTGTTTAATCACCTCTTCCCTCATTTTTGAGGTTTCTTGCCATTGTGTTTCTAGGACTCTGATATTGGGGAGACTCCTAGGTGGGCATTCTTGTATCAAATTAGCATTGTGCAAATTATCATTGATAGTTTCAATGATATTATTTGCTGCATCGATCACTATGGAAACTGCTCTTTCTGCATGCTTCAGTTGAATGTCCCAATTAGTAAAGAGGATTTCTTTATGAGATTCCTCTATCCTGGGAATATCTGCTACTCTACCCTCTGGAGTATCCTGCCATGTTATATATCCGAAGATCTTATCATCAATCTCATTAAAAGTCACCCTCAGGTCAGATGCTTGATTCATTAGTGAATCACTTGTCTTGTACATTGGATTGATGATAGACAACTTTAGACAGAATGTTGCTTGTTGCATTGATAATAAAGAGTTGACCTCTAATGCTTCCTTTATAAAATCCTCAACCTTAGGATTATCCTTCAACTGGTCTAGTGAAAACTGTAGCTGTTGTATCTAGATATCCTTAGCACTTGTTTCTGCTTGATACTGGATCTTCACTTGGTCAAAGCTCTACTATAATTGGGACATTTGACTCTTCATTTGCTGATTAACATTCTGTCTCTCTTCTGCCAACTATTGTTCTAGCTATTGGATTCTCTCTTCTTTCTCTCTTACTAGTTGCCTAACTTCAACTGCTTTGTCAATAGTAGCAGACACATAAGCACATGAAAACTGTGATAATTTTTTCAAATTTTCTGAAGGATCCATGGGGGTATCCTTCCAAACTACATCCATAGGTTCATTGTTCAGGATTATTGCTGATGACTGTTCCGTTCTCCTCCTTTTCCTCCATGTTTTTACTATAACCCGATGCTTGGGACTGTAAAAGACATCAAGAGGAGGGATTTCTTCCAGCCTGAGAATTATTTTAGACGAAGGGAAGGCCGGGATGATATCAACTTCCTCGGTAGTGACAACTTTGTCAGTAGCCCTTCTAGTAAGTGAGCTCTGTCTAGTGTTTTGGGGTGTGTTGAATGTTGTTTCCATTTCAACATCTTTTTCCCCTTGCTATCCTCTAAGTTGCTGGTCAAATTGTTTGCATGCCTCATCCAACTGATTCTTGAAAGGAGATTCATCTGTATGTAATTTTGTGGATACATCTTCCACTTCTATCTCCATTGAGACCTTTTTTGATTTATTTTCAGAATCTTTTTCTGCACTCTTCTCTGAGCTCTTCTCTAAGTTTTGATCTGAGCCCTATTCTGAATCATGCTCTGAACTATGTTCTGAGCCTAGTGCTGATTTCTACCCTAAAGTTTGCTCGAAAACTTGTTCTGATTTCTTCTCTGAATTAGTTCCAAGCCCTTTCCTAAATCTTGGCTTGAGATTTGTTCCTCTTGAACAATTGGCAGAGGGATCTTTAACAGATCCAAAGGGACATTTTGCAGTCTTTTCCTCATGTACTGGTGGAATTGAGCTATCCTTTGTGTCTCTAGTCTCAAAATAGCCAAATGTTGCACTTGTGAAAATAGTTCAGCACACTCAAATAGGTCGTCATAATCATCATCCTCATGGATGAACTGTCTAATTTTCATTTGAGCAGTGAAGTTCTATGCAACTTTATTAGGGTAAAATTGTCTGCCAGGAATGGTGGAAAGTTTTAAACATGTGATATGATCAATTTCAAGTGCAAAATGCTTGAAATTGTGTAATGCATAAACACCGCATTGGAGGGGAAAGGAAGGCTAAAGAGTCTTCTTAGATTCTTTTAGGGTCTTGGTTAACCCATCCCCCACAGTTCGGTAGACAATCTCCCTAGCAAGCAATTTATCTGGTACATACAATAGGAGAACATGGGGAGGTGCTACGCTTCCATAGACTTAGAAATAAGTAAATAGTTCTTCTCCAAACCACCTACCTATTGGTAAAAAATCAATTTTGGCCTCATCAAACAGTCTTGAGGCCCTTTTGTCACAAATGGCTTGGTGGATGGGTAGCATAACTCCTTGGAAAATTTGATAGAAATGGGTGTGGGAATTGGATTCCCATAGGATTTTATGGTATATATGGATGGAAGTGGGATCTCGAATAGTCCATTTCCATCCCTTGGCTGGGACACTGGTAGTGAAACAGACTGCATCCATAATGTAGGCACTCAAGAAAAATGGTGGGACTGTTCTAGTGGTGACATACTGATGTTGTCTAAACTCTAGGATTTGGGAAGAAATATTAGTAGACAGGATAGTGCTCCAATCCATTATAAAAGAATTTATTACAGCATCAATTAGGGGAACCCACTCAACATAGAACTTATTTGTATCGACATGCCAAAACAACCTACACATCATAGCTGCGATATAAGAGTAGGGAGCAGCGAGAGATGATATAGAATACATACTCGATTTCTCAAGCTTGTGTTTGTTAAAATTGGACCTCCATTGTTTAATTGGGTCTGCTGACACATCATTTTCGCTTGCAAATTGCTCAAGAAAGGTCATATACCTTCTATGGGTTCGGTATATGATACATTCTCTTTAGGCCTTCTTCTATGAAGGACCCTAAAACTATTTTCCTTGAAGTCTGGAACGTTTGATTGGTAATGTTAATATTTTCAATTATCCATTTTACCATATCGGTGTAAGGCAAAATCTTGGGCCTAGCAGAAATTCTATGAAGAAAAGAGCTTGCAGCTTCAGAGTGGGAGGCTTCAGAAGAGGTAGTAGGATTTGTTGTTTCTACTCTTTGAATTATCTTAGGACCCTCACTCTCTAGCAATTGGTACATGGTTTCCCATGAGGAAGTACCGTTGTCGATTGTGCATGTCGTATCTGAGAATAGTGGGGGAATTTCTGTTACATCATAGGTAGAAGATTATGAAGCCTCCATAGTTTTCTTTCCTTTATTTGACTTAGTCATCTTGTTACACAGTTCTTTCTCGGGCTAAACTTGTGAATTGAGATCACAGAGAAATGAAGAGCAATGGATTTGAAATGAGGAAACATACAAACACACAAGGCTTTGAAATGATGGGAAGGAAAGTTTAAATGCGAATCAATCTATACAAACCATCAAATCACCTTGGGCTTTGAAATCATAAATACCGTTACAATTCTTAAACAAGCATAAACGTGGCTTCACGTGGTTATTTATTATCCACTAATATATCGCATCGTAGAAACCTTTTCAAAAAGTAAATAAAAATCATTTCCATGTACTCTACCGATATGCAACAATGATATCACTATTTGGGTATGGGAGATGTCCGATTGCGATAATCGCAATATCGCAATCAAAGGTTTCGGGAGTAGCGGAGAATGGATATAGCTAAAATATTTGAGCAATTGCGAAATCACAAGACATGATGTGGCATTATAGCGGGCCCAACGGATTATTAACAAGCGTGGATTATGTTTTTAGTTATTAATTAATATGATTTTCTTTAGGCATGTCTTTTTAAGAAATAACTTTATCACAATCAAGAGGAATCAAAAGTAAAACAAGAGGGATATCTTTGATAATCTACGATTTAATCAGACGTGATATGTTTATAGACTGTGTTCATTGTTTTATCGAGTCTGGTTCACTTATCACATTCTGCAAATGGGAGTGTTCCTCTGCCTTTTCATATATCATTTTTGTTATAAATTTGCGATTGTAGCAAGTTCCGCCGTGAAGTGATTTTTTCAACTTAAGACTTTTAAGGAATAGACATGCTAGGTTCTCCGGGCTATCCTTTATCGCATCGAAAGTTTCAAAAGGGAAAAAACAAAGTGTTTTTTCTTTGAGACTTTACGATATGCGATATCGTTGGGATTTTCTTCAAGGCATGATTTATTCAAGTTGTTTAGGCCTAAATG
>APFE031037856.1:0-12733 GCA_000404065.3 Pinus taeda
TATCCATCAAGATGACCCAATTGATGATTAAGAAGAGGATGAAGAAGAAGAAACGTTGGAAGAAAGGAATGCAACAATATGCAGGAAAAAGAAACATATAAGGAGGAAAATGGAAGAGGATTAGTGTAGAGAGTCACATGAGGTGGGACATAAATAGGATGGGGAAATACCGTAATGGAAACAAAATAGGATAGAAGGAAGAAGTAGGAAGAAGAATAATGACTTAATAAAGAGGCTAAAGAGTAGAAAGCATAATAAGTCAAACTGAAGAAAAGGCAAGAAGAAGAAGAGGAAACAAGGAAGAAATAAGAGGAGGAAGAACTAAAGAAAAAGAGGGAAGAAGAGGATAATGAAACCAAAATATTTGAATAAGAAGAAAGAGAAAATCTTAAGAGGATAAGAATAGATAGGAGGAGGAGGAAATCAAGAGATAGAAGGATGAATTTACTAAGAAATCTGAACTAGAGTGCCTTAACGAACAATAAGGAAACACAACAGACTATCAATAGGGTCAAGGGCCTAGGATTTAGACTAATTTATCCCCCTTTGACATTCCTCCCTCCACCCTAATTACTAGTTGGCATCTTCCACACAAAGAGTTAGGCATTTTAGATGAGGAGGAAGAAGAATTATTGGATATCATTAGATTTAACTTCGATCAAATCCAGTGTAATATTATGCAAGAAAGGAGTAAATTTTATGCATAGAACCTAGCCAAGCCTTTATTAGTGATTACAGAGAATTAAATTTTCCTAGACACTACAATGAATCACAAGATGATTTATTTTGTTGGGATGGCCTTTATGGCCACAACAGAGTTAAAATGTGTGTAGAATAAATAGATGGGTTGTTGAATTACAAGCCAAGCTTCATGCTTCTGAATAAAGAGTTTCTTAGGCAAAAGAGGAGAACTAAGCTTTTCTCCTGGTCCATTCAAGAGAAAAACAGTTGCAAACTTCCATTCAAGAATAGTTAGCGACATTAGAAGATGTTATGGAATTATTCTATGAAGAGATGATTAAATTGCATAATATTGTGGCAACATTCCAAAACATACAATCAAAATCTAAAGGGAAGATAGTTATGCTTAAACAAGCCACCACAATTATCAATAACATATGTGACTAGACTGCCAAATATCTAGATGTGCTAGAAACTCTCCCCATGAAGTATTGTATAACATCTTAAAATGATAAGGTCCAAATCTGCATCAATATCCAATCATTAGATAAAATGGAAAAGGATTTTGATAGGGTACTAGCCTCATAAAAACATCTACTAACTGGACTATGGTTGGTGGTAAAAGTGTAGAACGTACCTTCTATTGGATCAAATAGTGAATTAAGGCATCAACAAGAACTTCTCTAAGAAATTCAAGCAATCCTCCTGTAACACCGTCCTCCCACATCTACCCAAGTAACCAACCAACTAGAGTAAACATGTGATGAGAAGTTACTGTGATATGTTTCAACCTCCTAAGTCACCTTAAGGAAGTGAAACCAACAAAAACACACCATACAAACCTTCCACATCAACAATAAGACTCCTAGGAACCATCTAAACCTCTTAGGTAACCAGCCCCTGGGCCCGTCTAACTTTTTTATACCATTTAACTCCTGGAAGCTCCCTTGATATGGCCATGGATGCGTCTAGAGTGCTTCGGATGCTCCCACAACATGGTATTCTAACTTCCAGGGACCTTTTTGCCTAGTGTTGTGCCTACATCCCCATGATTTGAGCCACTTTTTCAGGCCCAAAGCCCAGGTCACTTCCCAAAACAAAATGACACCTTCAGAATAGCAAGATAATAGTGTAATGATGATAAAAATGCAATTACTTGAACAAGTGCTTGATTGGACCCCTACTAACCATGACAGGCATTTCGTCAAACATATCACAAATATGTAATGTGCAGGATTAAACAACATATCTGAGCATAGGGGTATCATACATATATGAGAATCACTAAGAAGCATTTATCCCTTATACCAGTAGATGCACTATCATCTATGAGGTCATCAATACATTGTTCATTCATTTACAAGTCAAAACATGAGGAGAGCCATACATCATCACTATCATAATACATTCTTATAACTAGCATAATAAAAACTGAAATATCAAGGATACATCAACCATAGAATCCACATACAAACCAATATATTTAGATGTAAGGTATCAAGGAAAGAATCTCTTTTTAATGAATGCAAAATCCAACATGAGATGGGACTACTATGTTCCACCCGACCAAAGAATTATTGAGTCATTATCTGCCATTCACCTCCATGCCATATTCCAAGCATGAATGTGGGACTCAAACCAAAAGAACCAACGAGGGCATCTCAAGGCTAAACCACCTCACCCTCATCAATAGAAACTGGGATTTACCGTAATCCACACTGGATCTCTAAGACAACACAATAAAGATGTAATAATAGGCTTTACCATGATCTCCACCAGATCACTGGGAAAAAACAAGCATGGATGCCACCAGATTTATCCACCTACACTGTGAGGGATTTTCCTATCTCCTAGTATCTCAGGCTTTACCGTAATCCACAGTCTGATCCAGGTATCACTAGGCCCTAAACCAAGGCACCACCCCCTAGGCTTTACCATATATCCCTCCATTCACTAGAAAGGATTCCTAAGTATAATCAAGGAAAACCACCTATAGATTTCATTGTATATCTCGCCATCCAATGGTTGAGGATTCCTAGGCCCATCGAGGTAACACAAAATCTGGCTTTACCAAAACCCACAGTCTGGTTCAGGGGTTACTAGGCCATGTGTTTTATCATTTAGAGATCCACCTCACTTAGCTTCGAATTGATTTGGTAATCCAACTCAAATAAAACATGAGAACCCCATCACACCATGGCTATTTTGGTAATGGAAAGGATCGGATGAAAACACTGTCACACATGGAAAAACCCATGTCATAATAACAAAGAACCACATGCCACAGTATGCATCCCAAATATAGCAAGGAAAACACACATGCAAATCGATATTTGCAAATAATCCTTCTATAGCTGCTTGATCCTGATCTTTCTTTCTTTCTCCTTCCTTCCTCTTGCCTTTCTTGCCTTTATTGATCCAATTCCAAAGTGCTCCAAGAAAACTCTAAGTGTCCAAAAGTGTGTGTGTGAGAGAGAGAATAATGAAAGAGCTCCAAAACTAAACTGACAAAAGGTACCAACTGATCATCAAAATCCTTTTTATCAATTAGGCCTCTATATTCTTAATTTTCTATTATTTTCCTTCATTTTCCTCCTCACATGCAACCTATGACCCTTCACCTTCCTTTTCTCCTAATTTCCATTATTTTCATAAATAAATGTGCCAAAAATGCCATTTTTCCTTTCCAAAGCCTTAGCCATAATAAACCAAATAATCACCCATGCTCGGATTTTTTGCCCAATAATCATCTTGGAATAAGTGCCCCATCAATCGTGTTTATTAGCTTTCCTCTATTAACTTTTATTACATGGAATTTTCACTAGGGTTGTTATAGAACCCTCCCCCTTGGGGGCAGTATCCTTGGTGTTCAACCACACCTATACCTCAGCAAAACTATTGAAAAGAAGACATACTTCCCATGGAGATTTATAACATAGCTCGATACAATATTTATAATGATCACCCTGCTAAAAAGAAAACCAACATGACAACATAACAACATGACAACTATAATGACATGACACCCATACCACTTATTAGAGCTTTATAACATATCTCATGGTGGTATTTACATCCATACACATATGTACATATACCAAACATCACCAAAACATGTACCAAGACATATACCAAAACATCTGCTCAACCAAAGAGTAAGGAAGGATACATAGCCCGCATATGATCCACCATCTCCCATGTAGCTTCATCAGGCCGAAAGTTCTTCCACTACATTTTAACCCACTCGATTTCTTTGTTCCAGAGCATGAGAAATTTTTTCTCTAATATACACTGAGGCTCTGGCTGGAATTCTCCATCTAGCTCCACCTACAATGCAGACGATTCAATCACGTGATCAACATCTTTAACATACCTCTTACTCAATGAAAAATGGAAAACATCATGGACTTTCACTGTCGGAGGCAGTGCAAGTCAATAGGCTACTGGTATGATCCTCTCAATAATCCTGAAAAGTCCACAAAACTGGGGTGCTAGCTTAGCAGATGATCCAATCTACAGGGAGCTCTTCTTCAGTTTGATATGTAGTACACCTGTTCCTCAACCTAGAAATCCTTGAACAACCTATTTTGATCTGCTTAGATCTTCTACCCATACTATTCTACTTTCAAATTCTTCTTGATTATCTACATTTCCTTACCAACATGTCTCATCCAATCAACACCCTGTTAATCAGATCACTCCAACTGATGGGAGTATTGAAACTTCACCCATTAAATTCCTCAAATGGGCTCATCCTAAGTGAATCTCGGTACCCATTGTTGTAAGCAAACTCTACCAATGGAAGGCACTCTTATGAATTCTGTCATTGATGGATCACATACATCCTCAACATGTCCTCCAATATCTTGTTGGTCATCTCTGTATGTCCATATGTCTTTGGATGATAAGTTGTGTTGAAGGAAACCTCTATGCCCAAACCTGCAAATAACTCCTTCCAAAACTTGGAAGTGAAATTCACATCTCTATTTGACAAAATATTCTTCAAAACTCCATACAATATGACCACATACCTGATGAAGACCTGTGCTACATCACTTGATGAGAATGTAAACTTCACTGGAATGAACTACCTTTGTCAACCTGTCAACAACGACCATGATGGAATCATGTTGTCTCAGTGTCCTCAACAAACCTGTGGTAACATCAATGGAAATGACCTCCCATTTCCATTCTAGAATAAAAATTGGCTATAACATTCCACTAGGGTGCTTAGACTCTACCTTCACCTGCTAAAAATCAAAACACTTACCCACAAAATCTGCTACATCCTTCTTCAGATTTGGCCAATGCTCAAACTTCCTTATTGTGGTCAATGTCTTCTGATAGCCTAGGTGACCTAAATATGGTTTCACATGAAACTCCCTCAAGATCACCTTCTTGAGATCATTGCTATCTAGCACATATATCTCATCTCTAAATCTGGCCAATCCATTTTTTGCAAGACAATAGTCTACGTCTTGTTCACATGCACTTGTACCTGTACTACTACCCGTACTTGTACCTATACCTAGACATGTACTCTGCTGCAACATGTGCATAATATCCATATACCTGACATCCTACTAACTTGCCTGCAATATCCTATCATGTAGATATGTCCCATAGGAGCTCAAAGCTACTATATGATATACTTGTATCCTCCTGCTAAGAGAATTTGTGACCCTATTCTACTTTTCTTTGATGTATCTGATCTCAAAATCAAACTCACTGATCATGGCCAACCATCAAGCCTGCCTTCCATTTAGATTCGGTTGGTCAAATAAATACTGCAAACCATTATGATCACTCATCAATACAAACCTTCTGCCAAGAAGATAGTGCCTCCACATCTTCAATGCATGTATGATTGTTGCTAGCTCAAGATCATGTGTCGATAGTTCTTCTTGTGCTCGTTCATTTTCCGTGAATCATAGCACACTACCTGTCCTTCTTGCATAAGGAATCCACCAATTCCTCTCTTGCAAGAGCCTGTGCATACTACAAAGTCTTTGTCTAGATCTGCAATATTTGACACTAGTGCATATGTCAACAACTTCTTAAGCTACTCAAAACTGGCCTCACACTCCTCTGTCCATTCAAACTTCTTACCTTTCCTCTACAATGATGTGATAGGATAAGCGATCCGTGAGATGTTTTTGATGAACCTTGTATAGTAACCTACCAATCCCATTAAATATTTCACCTCATCTACATTCATAAGAGCTGCCCACTCCATGATAGCTCTTATCTTCTCTCGATCCACTGTTATGCCCTCCTTGGATACAACATGTCCCAAGTAATGCACCTCAGTCTAAAAGTAATTGCAATTGCTGAGCTTAGCATACAACTGATGCTCTCTCAACAACCTCAACACTGCTACCAAATGATCAGCATGTTCTTCCTCATTTTTAGAATATACCAATATTTCATCAATGAATACATTAAAAAACTTATCCAAATATGGACGCAACAAACTATTCATCAAGCACATAAATGTAGCTAGGGCATTAGTCAAACCAAATGGAACTACAATGAACTCATAATTCCCATACCTGGTCTAGAAAGATGTCTTGTAAATGTCCTCTTCCTTGATGTGTACTTGATCGTATCCTGATATTAATTCAATCTTTGAGAAAATTTCTACTCCCTTCAGCTGATAAAACAAGTCATCAATCCTTGACAATGGATATCTGTTCTTGATAGTTTCTTTTTTTAATTGCCTATAGTCAATGCATAATCTGAAAGTACCATCCTTCTTCTTCACAAAAAATACCAGTGCACGCCAAGGTGATTCAATTGGCCTAATTTATCCCTTGTCTAACATTTCCTTCAACTGCAAATTCAACTCTACCAACTCAGGTGTGCTCATCTTGTAAGGTGCTTTTGACGTTGGAGTTGCCCCTGGCACTAACTCAATAGAAAAGTCTACTTCCCTGTAAGGTGGCAACTCCGAAATTTCTGTAGGAAACACATCCTGAAACTATTGTAGAACTAGGCACCTGCTCAAAACATCTGCATCCTCAACTTCTTTACCTTTGTCAATAAATATATGCATTGCGAATAGCACACACCCTTTTCTGCGACCATGCTTTTCCTGCATAGCTTCCACCATCCTAACTAATGTTGCATTCTTCTTACCCTGCAAGACTATTTGTTCCCCATTGTCATCTAAGCACTAAATGGATTTGGCATCACAATCCATCTTGGTCTTATGAATTTACAACCAATCCATGCCCAACAATATATTGTATGATCCCAGCGGTACTACATTCAAATGTGTTGTGCTAGGAATAGCATTCAAATAAAATGCAAAATATCTTACCCAATGATGAACTTACTCATTTGTACCTATAGCCAATTGCACTAACCAATATTTTTCATGGACTTATTTATTCGAACCACACTTATCCACCAAGTCAGAACTAACATAACTATAATTATATCCATCGTCAATCAAAATAGAAACAACTTGCTTACAAATCTTACCATCCATCTCAATGTTAGATGCCTGATGGTCTGCCTATCTATTATCTAGTGTTAAATAGATATGAGGAACACTCTCACCAACATCCACAACAATCTATACCTCATGTGAACTATATATCTAAGCCCTACCCCCTTCATTCTATGGAAAATCCCTCTTAAGATGTCCCTTACCACATGTCCAACACTCCAACCCTCTAGTACCATCACCTCTATGTTGCTAATGTGATCCATGTCCCTGTCTAGCTACATTGAACTTCGTTTTTGGTGCCACATTTTCTTTCTCTTTTACATTCTGAGGCCTTTTTATTTTCGGCTTCCATTTTCCCTTACCATTATCCTTATCCTTCCCTTTCCATCCTTGTTGAGATTCATTCTTACGCTTTCACTGTTCATAAATGTGCTTTAATTTTCCAATAAACTCCTCAAGTGACCGAGGCTCATTATACTCAATCCAGTCTCCAAATACTAATGGAAAACCACTGGAAACTCATTGAATGATAGTATTCTCATCTTTAAGATATGGTACATGCCTCAATAGCTCAAGGAACTGAGTCATGTACTCTTCATCTGTCATTCATCCCATCTTTAGCTCATATAATTCTTTGGCCTTACCATCATAGTACCATTATGATAAGTACTTATTCTTGAAAACCCTCTTGAACTCATGCCAACTAAAGTCCTCTGTCTTGATGCCTCTAAACCTCTTCACATATTCCCACCAGATGTTTGCTTTACCATTCAGGATGAAGATAACAATTTTGGCCTTCAGGTTTTCTCTATATGTTACACAGTATTTTGTCACACCTCCCACACTTCCCTGTGACATACCCTAAAGTGCCTGAAACCTGGAAATCATGCAGTGTAATCATCCTGATATGTAGCTCAGATCCCCCCTAAAACACTGATGAAAAAATCCTTGAGCTTCCCCTGAGGAAAAGAACTCTAAAACACTAATTTTAGTATCATCGCTCCCCTGGCATTGGCAACCCATGCTAGTCGCTAGCTGCACTTCACTAGCCTTATGCCGCCAATGTTATTTTGGCTTGGCTACCTATGATGATCCATAAAAGGTAATTTTTCCCAAAGAGGACAAGGAGCTTCGTGATCTAGAGGCTTCCATAACGATGAGCTGGAGGTTTTTCAGCATGGATGAGGTTAAGTTCTCTCAACTTGGCCCTTTGGTCTTATCCCTATGAGCTACCTTCTTGAGATGAGGGCCTTCTCCTATCTTTGGAGAGATCGTAACTCCCTTTCCCTACCTATATATTCATCCTCTCCCATTCCTAAATGGTCGGTATTTGGATATTTTCACCCTTATGCTGAGATAACGCCTACATGCTACTCATTTGGTTTGGAGAGCTTGAGCTTGGACTTGGACATTCACTCAAGGAGAGATTATTAACATCAAGGCTTGGTTGTATGATTCCTCATTTATTATATTAATATATACAACTGTTGGCTCACTTTCCATAAATGAGTGTGTTAATGCATCATTTATCTTAATGCTCCTTGATTTGGCTATTTGTATTTATATGCTTTGTTGTGTTTTTGATCTCTTGTTCAGGCATTCAAACGTTGTGAGCAATAGGACTGAGCCTGAGGCACAAGTGATTCAAGATCTTCAACAAAGGAAGATGTTATAGCATCAGAACGAGGTAGGCCATCCTCCTCTTATCTCATTCGATTGTAATTTAGGAAAGCGTCTTGTAGATTGTCATGTAGGTTGCTAGTCCCACTCATTGGTTTAGGGGGATCATCTTTGTCTGTGGAGAGGATTTTCCTAAACAACAAAATGGCGACTCCGCTGGGGAAGCTATGACCTTTTCCATCCATTCCTTCAATTAGATTCTTTGATGAGTTTGACCAACCATCAATTTTTTGGCTTTTTTGCTTCACTGTAGCTATTTTCATTCACTGGTCATTGCTTGAGGACATTCAGTTTTTTATGGTCTTGAAGATTTTTTATTTTTTCCTATGGTTTTTGCCCATCGTGTGCTCTGCTTCAACAGTTGTGTTTTCATTTTTTATTTTTTAAATAACGGGCCTATGCTTCCACATGGTTATACAACCTTGGCTCAATTAGTTTCAGGAACTCCTAGTACTTCTTATTTGTACCAAAATCCTATTTGGTCATCAAATTCTATGCCTACTTTTGGTTCGTTTATTCCTAACATGACCTCTCAAATACATGTACAAATATCGTTACTTTAGTTCCCATTCAACTGATGATTCCATCGAAACCTTTACCATTGTTTCAACCTTCTATTCTAATACAACCGACTATTTCGATTCATGAATCTATAAGTTCCTCAGTCCCTCCGTCAAGTGGACAATATGTACCACTGCCTTATTCATAGTCTAGGGGGGGAACCCAAACATTCCTCTTGTGTCAGGTGGAACCTATGTGAGTGGATCACAACCTCACATGGTTGGAGTCAGTAAACCTAATCCTAGTGGTATTCCTTATCCCGTTGGTTCATTCGAGGTAGGTAATATCTAGTATCAATAGCCTTACATGGCCGAGATACCACTCCAACAACCTTATGTTCCTTATGGTTCACAAGCACTACAAAATCCACCCTATATGCCATAAGAAGGTCCTCATGTGCAACTGGATAAATCTGTTATTCCTAGTGCATATGGTCAAATACCATTTGGAACTTACTAATACCCACAGAGAATCCCTCAAGGAATTGCCCAACAATCGTTACAGTAGCAAGGGAAACCTTTGTAGCAATAGGGGAAACCTTTGCAATAGTATCAACAACCTTTGCAACATCAAACACAATTTGTTCAACAACCCAACCAGCCCTTGTAATTGCAAGGTCAACCCTTGCAGCAACAAGGTCAACACCTGCAAAAACAAGCTCAACTGATATATCAACAAGGTCAACCCTTACAGACACAAGGCCAACCCTATAGAAGCAGGGCCAATCACTTCATATCCAGGGTCATCAGGTGCAACAACCTTACAATCCATATGCCGCACATAATGTTTATCCTCCTTATGGTTATCAACAGCCTGTGGTACTTAAATATCAACCCTACCCTAGACAGAATCCACCTTATGGTCAAGGTACCCCTCAATGGGGGAAGAATCAAACCCCCGATGGTCAAAATCCTCCACTTTGGGGGAAAAATCCTCACTAGTAAGGTTGGAACCCATGGGTTGGGCCTCCTCAAAGGCCTTATATGCCTCTTAATCTAGAATTGCCAATTTTAGCTATGTTGGAACTATCCGATGTCTGGAGGCTTACTAATGATCTCATTCTTCATTCGCCTTACTGGCCTCCAATTCCTACTAAAATTTCGAGTGATTTCTCCAAGTTCGAAGGGAAACCTAAAGAGGGCCCTCAAGCCCATGTGATGAGATATCACTTATGTTGTTATTCCAATTCCTACGTTGAGGATTCTATTCACCTCTGCCTCTTTCAGTGAACCTTGACAAGTGCTACCGCAAAATGGTATGTCGAGTTACCTCGAGGTACCTATGCAGAGTTTAATTCTTTGGGTATGGCCTTCCTCAGCCACTTCTAGTTACTAGTTCGTTATGAAACTGGTACTCATTTTCTCACCTCTGTGAAACAAGATACCATGACCCATATTTCTGATCACATCCATGAATGGAGACATCAATGTCGCCTTATCAAAATCAAAATTCCTAATGAGTTGTGTTAACTAAATGGTTCACCAAATCATTCTTAAATAAAATTTCTAAAGATATAGTGATGGGTGGATGTGTTACTAAGGACCAAGTTATTGCCCATGTTGAGTATTTGGACTTAGTCTATTCCCAGTCCGACACATTATATGAAATGTTGCCTGATTCTCTAAGACCTTCTTTAGATCTGGCATCTTCAAAGTCACCTGATGTACCGTCTATTGATGGTATAATTGGATCAGTGTCTCAAACTTCCACCAAAACTTCTTTGAAGCAAAAATATGTTTCAAATACTATTCTAGTCATCCTTTGAAAAATCTGTCAAATATTGGTAAAACCTCTGAGGTCAATGTCATCCAGTCTAACATGATGGATAAAGCCTCAGAAGGTAAGAAAAAGGGTAAAGGAAAAGCCAAATCTGATACCCTGAAACAGGATCCTCCCAAGCCATCTGTTGATGATGCCTCCAAACGAAAGTTGAAATATCCTTGCCTCATTTGTGAGGAAGACCATTATACCAAGGATTGTCCCCGACTTGATGAAGTTATTCACTTATTAAAAGGGACTCTAACTATTTTGAAAGAGACATTTCCATCTCAACAAACTTGATTGGTATACCAACCATAATCCTTTGCCTCATCTAGTTCTCAAGTTTACATGATGATGGGTTCATTGCATATCTCTATCGCTACTCGATTGAAAGATTATCAAACCTCTCAAAAGCAAACAATGGAGAAAGAAGCCACTAATGTACCTTCTACTTCTACTCCACCCCATTTTGGTCCTCTCCATATTGAGAGAACTAATAATGAATTTGTTCTCTTACCACCTCCCAAAGGTGTGTTTCTGAAATCATCCTATAATTCAAACGCTAGAGCTGCTCAAGATTACAGTATTGTTGAATATTTAGCTCGAGTGCCTTCAACAATGTCTTCTTTGTAAGTTTTCCAAACATGTCCAACAGAGCATAAGTCATTATTATATGCTATAGGAGGTATTGATCTTACTTATTCTAGTTTTATTACCTTCAATATCAAAAACCACGTTCCTCGTCCTTCTCATCAGATTTTGTATTTGATTCAAGTTATTATAAAAGGAAAGACGATCCATTGGATTATCATTGATGAAGGTGCTTCCACCTGCATTGTGTATGTTTCATATTGGAAAGCCATTGGCTCTCCACCCCTTAACTAGTCTTCAAACACATTGGAAGCCTTTGATACCAGAGGCTCCCATCCTTATGGTATTCTCACAAGTTTGCCCATCACTTTTGAAGGGAAGGCTATCGAGTTAGAAATGGAAGTTGTAGACACAAATCTGAAATACAACCTTCTACTTGGGTGAAGTTGGACCCATGCCATGTTTTGTGTGGTTTCCTCTTTATTATGGGTACTCCATTTTCCTCATGAAGGAAAAATTGTCACCATCGACCAATTGTCTCTTTTCTCTTTTGGTGCCTCGAACAAAAATGTCCCATATGTGGGAAATATCGAAATTTTGTATGAGAGCATGGGGGCAGGTCTTTTCAAAGATTCTACTTTAATGGGAACTTTTTCTCTCCCACCTCTACTGTAGAAATTTTGTATAATTTAACACATATTCAACAAAGATTATCCTGATCATGTACTATTGTGGAAAACATACAAAATACATAAGCTCCTCTACGTTGATCATCAATATAGCAGCATCAATAACAATAAAACATCAAGAGCATTCACACATTAACACAGTATGTATCCCGGGGAAAGCATCTCGCTAAAAACCCCAACTATCTGTATATTAAATGATTGAGTCATGTAACATTACCTAGCATAATACTTCTCACAAGTATCTCCACCTCTGTTACACACAATACAGCTCAGATCTCGAATCACATCACTTGGGCTCAAATCTCCTTCGCCTGCT
>APFE031037858.1:0-13933 GCA_000404065.3 Pinus taeda
CTCATTCCGGGGACATAATACACATCTGCTATGGTTTTCCTTTCTCCTTGCTTTGTAAATATTTTTACCTCCCCTTTTTCCATAACAGAAACTTTGCTATCAGTTCCTAGTGTGACCTCTGATTTCATATTTTTATCTAGGGCAGAAAAGAGAGCTATATTTCCTGTCATATGGTTGCTGCAACCTGAGTCTAAAAACCATATGTCTTCACTATTTGTTTCAGCCATGTTACAAGCTAACAATACATTATTTTGGCTGATGTTCTCTCTAGTAACATTTGCATTTTGTCTATTACTCATATCATGCTGCTTCTTCCTACATTCACTGGCATAATGCCCATATTTTTTTACAATAATAGCATTGAACATTGGATTTTTCATACCTTTGTCCTTGAGCATGATGTTGTTCTCTTTGTTGGCTGCTGCCTCTTCCTCTCTTGTTTCCTCTGCCTTGACCTCTTCCTCTTCCAAAGGACATCTGGGTCTTAAAGGCTTGTTATAGAGATGAGTTTTCATTCGTACTCAATCTCTGCTCATGTGTTATCAGTGATGCATGTAGCTCATCAACTGAAAAGTTTGAGAGATCCTTTGTCTCTTCAATGGTGGTGACAATAGCATCAAACTTTGAGGGTAAGGCCCTCAATATTTTCTCCACAATCCTCCTTTCTTCAATGGTTTCTCCATGAGTCCTCATCTGTGTGATCAGACCAATTACATGTGTGAAGAATGAGTCAATGTTGTCTGACTCCTTCACGTTGAGATTCTCAAAATCTCTCCTCAACAACTGTAGTTTTGTTGTCTTCACTTTCTCCATGCCTTGATAGGCTGTCTTTAGGGTTTGCCATGCTTCTTTGGATGTCTTAGTTGCTGCTATCCTTGGAAACACACTCTGGTCCACTGCTTGATACAAAAATACAAGGGCTTTTGAGTCCTTCTTCCTATTGCTCTTCAGCAGATCCTTCTCTCCTATAGTTAATCTATTAAACTCATTTTCATCTCCTAGTTCTTCATAACCATCTTGAACTAATTCCCATAAATCTTGATAGGCAAACAGGGCTTTCATGGTTATTGCGCAACAGTCATAGTTCTTCCCATTAAACTGTGGGAGCTGGGTGTTAAACATACCCATACCAGTGCTTGTGCTGGTCATCCTAGCACTCTTTAACTATGTTTCTAAATCCTTGACTGTGTATTTTTAAAACAACTTACTGCTGCAACAAAAGACTCCTCCCTTCAGCATCTTTGTCACCTTCAAAGAGCCTTTGTCACCTTCAAAGAGCCTAAGCCTGCTCTGATACCACTGTTGGGGATTTTTGTGGCAAAATCCCAAAAACACAAAAATAAAACACAGAGAGGCAATGCTCTGTTTTTTTTACTCCAGGATCCTTTGTGCACAGGGAAGCTTTTAAATTTTTTTTACTGAAGAACAGAGTATTACAACACCATAAAAGATTTCTATTCATTAAAATAAAATTACTGAGAACATATTCATCCTCTTTCACTCAGAGGGATTCACCAAACATTACAAAAGAAATTACTGTCTCCTTTGAAATTTTACACCACTGTGTGTAAAAATTTCATTTGCATTCACTGCTGTGTGAAAACAAAGATTACAAGGATTTACTGTTTTACCTTTTCACTGCTGTGTGAAACAATTCATGGTTTTGATACAAACCTCCCCCTGGTTTTCTTCATTCACATATTCGCCTTCTTCGCTTTT
Organism: Pinus taeda; assembly: GCA_000404065.3. NCBI lineage: Eukaryota > Viridiplantae > Streptophyta > Pinopsida > Pinales > Pinaceae > Pinus > Pinus taeda. Next base: position 1,720 of record APFE031037858.1, read on the forward strand.
GCAGTGCTGTGCGTTTTTACATTTCTTACATTTACTAAAAAAATGGTCAACTAACATATGTTTTTACTTGTTCTACTAAAAACAAACTTACGGCCCTAAAAATTAAAAAACAATAAAATTAACACTATATGACATAGCCCATGCCATTATTTAATTTATGCCCATACTTGCGGTAATAAAAAATTTAATAATCCACCTACGCATTATGACAAAGCTTTAATAAGGTATGGTCAAAATTCAACTTGACTTTACTCCACGCAATTTGATTTGATGCGGGCCCGTATGCAGCTTCATGCGATCAACGGAGAGCGAAGAACCCCATCGGACGGCTGACAAGAATATCGGAAGCCCTTTTTAACCAAGCTTTACTCCAGAGTGCAACTTGAACAATCAACAGTGGATAATGCTGGAGCAGATCAAACGGCGGAGGAAAATATGGGAAGCCACTTTTTAACCGACTTTTATCTTCCGATAAATGTCAGAGGCTGATGTCGCCTCATCCACGCGTCAACTCCAAATTGTATTGGAGCTCTTGTGTAAACCACTTCATGCCAAAAGCGGTGCGATATGCCTCAAGCAGGTTTGTGGTTTTGCTGGGTGATTTTGAGGTGTATTAAATGCTGGACCATGCGCGGTTGAAATTACAAATTCAACCCATGTCTCGCCTCTCGACCTCCGTTTCACTCCTCGTCGCAGCTTGACTGTCAGCGTCTTTTGGTATTACCACAGGAGTCACAGTCAGCGGAGATGGTGAGCGCTGTTGTCGAGTATTCATTGAATCTGTATTTCATTTATGATTTTCTCAAAAAAAAAAAAAATGTTAATATTGCAAATGGTTGATAATGTAGCTTCATGTGCTCAGTGAACAACATGATACTGGTGCGACTGCAATGGGGAATATGCCCCCCATATGGAAAGGCCAAGACCCTTGCGGCTCGGTCTGGGATGGCGTTTCCTGCACCCGTTCCCAAATAACTTCGCTGCAAGTCTTCTCATGTGCACCTTGGTTTCATATCATATTAACACTATCTTATCATCCAATTGGATATGTATGCCATTTTTGGAACTTTCTTGATGAGTTTTTAATTCTATCTAACGGAATCATTGCATCGGAAAATTGTTACAGGCTTTTGGCTTCAATGAATCTCACAGGTCCGATGCACCTTGAAATTGGATATCTTTTAGCTTTACAATATCTGTAAGTCGAATAAAACCATTGCAACATTACCAACTAGCCCCATGTAAAATTCAAATTACGTATTAAGGTAGATATCAAACCCCTGTTTTGATAGGCTTATACTAAATTTATATTCAGTTTAGATACAAACTATTACCAAAGGAGCTCCGTTAGCTTGTATAAATTCTTATGAAAAGTTTATAAGAGTTACATTCTTATGAAACATTAATTATCAGTGTCTTTGACAGAACCCAAAGACGTGGGTAACGATAGTTGTATAGATTGAAAATTTCGTGCAACCATCCATGGAGTAAAGTCAACACTGATGTCACAATTTACAATATCTATAGAGCCGCCACTTAGATGTAGGTGAAAAATTCTTATAAATCTACCTAGTGAGTAAAGTCAACATTGATGTCAAAATTTACCCATATATAAAGTCAGTTAGATGTGCGTCACATCTAACTGAAAATTTCTTCTAGTATAGTGTAAACTTGAACAGCCTTGTAATGTGATTCACAGCTGGTGAATGTCGATAGGTTTTGGCAATATAGTCAATGCATGCTCACCAGATTCCTTCACAGGATTCACCACAGCAACCTATGCGTGGTCGAATTGATGCCGTGCAAGTTGTGATTGGCGATTTTTTGCATTCCAGTGGGCGAAGACTTCAAACTCTTCTTAGGAGAATGCTAAGTGGGCAAGTTCATAGGTAGTAATAATGGCTATGGCTATTAACAATAAATAAAATATGAATTTAAAAATACAAAATAATTAAATTTTAAATTTCATGATTCAGAAAAAAACTATAAAATATAGAAATTAATAAAATAAATTACATTAAACCCAATTTTAACTCATTAATATTTATGAAAACCTTATTAAAATACAAAATTTAGTGAAACACATATCAATTTAATTACCTACAATTATACTAACTTATTAGTTTATATATCTAATTTTAAAATAAAAATCTACATTAAATAAACTTTTAATTACCCAACATTCAATAAAAAACTTTATCAAAAAATAACAAAATTCAATGAAAACCATATTAACTTTAGTTATATATAATATAAACTTAACTAATTTATCTAATTATAATATAAAAATCTACAGTAAACAAACTTTCATTTACCAATATTCAATAAAAAAAAACTTATCAAAATAATAAAGTTAAGTGAAAGATAAATTAATAATTACACATATCAACTTACCTACATAATTATACAGCTTAGATTAGTTACATACCTAATTATACAACTTAGTTTTAGATTTTAAGAAATCAGAAAATCCCTGCAAAATTATCATGAAAATCCAAAAGACATAAGCTCCTTAGAGCTAGACTAACAGTTACACTACACTCTTGCAAGATTCTATAAAAACAAATTCAAAGTTTTAATGATAAATAATTAAATTCAAAATCCAAAATTTTTGATAAGTGTTATAGTGTTTTTCTCAGAATATTTACATTAATATTTTTTAGGCAAATATTAAAAGCCAAGCATTTTCTCAGAAAAAAAAAACATTATTTAAAAATAATTAAATTCAAAATTTAAAATTTTTTATAAGTAATTTAATGTTTTATTGTTTTTTCACCATATTTATATTTATATTATATTTTTTTGAAAGCAAATATTAAATACATGCACTAAGTTAATAATTGTTTCACCTCCTTTTTCATATTCATATTCAATAAATAAAGATGAAAAACGAGTAAGTACATCAATTAAGTTAATACATTGCGGGCCTTAATATTTAAATTCCTCAAAAATATAAATGTAAACCTATTTTTGTCTGCAAGAAGAAAAAAAAGAAAATTAAAAAAAGAAATATATATATATATATATATATATATATATTGATGACTAGAACGATCGAACATTCGTTGCAGGGACTTATCGTACAATCCAGGATTGGGAGGACCGATTTCGACTACCTTAGGAAATTTGCAAAATCTTCGGACATTGTAAGCATGTTAAACCTTGTGATAATTGCATGATTGAAACGTTAGAATTTGGTTGATGACTAATCTCTAGCTCTTTTTAGGATTTTGCTAGGTCGTAGCTTTACTGGGCGCATTCCACCAGAGCTGGGCAACCTGCAAGAGGTCGTTACTCTGTAAGTAAATCAAACACTCAGTTTTTTGAACAAGAAGACAAGTACACATTATGAGTTCCTGAACCGTAATTGTTGTTGGTAGGGACGTGAATTCGAACGGTTTAACCGGAAATATTCCTCTTCCTTTTGGTAATCTTACCAAACTCTACTGGTTCGACATTTCCAACAATTCCATGGGCGGACAACTTCCAGTAGAGCTGAAGGGGCTTGTTAATTGCGGTCACTTGTGAGTATTATTTTATATTTGGGAGCGTGGTTTATATGCATGGTATATACTGAAACGTGAACTAACTCAGTAGTGGTATTGTCGTTGGCCGTTCAAGCCACTTTGGTCAAAATCAATTGAGTGAACCAATTCCACCACATATTTTCCATGAAAATATGACCCTAAAACATGTGTAAGTACCATAAGCGTTTAATTCAATTCAATTCACATGAAACTATCTCATTCAAATTAGAAGCTGATCAATAGTTCCATCATTATTATGCACAGTCGTTCGATGGCAATTCTGTTGGAATTTAATTCCAACTGCAAACAATTAATACAGAACCGAAATCTGATCTTCAGCAGCCATTTCAGATTGTTCGGTGCCGCAAAAGTCCACTGATATTTTGAGCATTAAATTCAGAATTAAATCCCCTGCAGACAACCGACTTGTTTTGCTGAAAAGGCATCACCGCCTTGCATCACCGCCTTCTGCAATAAATACAGAGATAAAGATCAACAGATTTTTTTTTTGCTTAGTTTATAGTTTATTTCAGATATTTATTTTCCTATAAATGTAACGCACAGCAGTTCTGTTTATGAATCAGGCAGTGCAAAAGATTTCTGAACAACAGTTCTGTGTCTGAGAGAAGGTTAGAAGAACGAGTGTCTCTCTTCTGTAAATGCACGGCAAGTGCTGAACCTGCGATTTTCTGAGATAGAAAATCGATTTCTGGAACTGAAGCGTTCCTCTTTTGTAACAGCTAAGTTTTTGTATCAGCTTGCTTATTGTTCATAAATATAAGTTTACAGTTTATTAGTTTACTGTTTTGCTGATTTTAAGTCGCTGTTACACCAAGTGTCAAAAACACTTTGATTTCACTCTCTAAGTCTATAAGTGATTTGACGCCCGTTGCTTTAGTTGCTGTTACACAAAGCGTCACTTTTCTTAAAGTGCTTTAGCGTCAAAACAATTTTCTGTTTTTCTGAGTTATTAAAAACAGAGTATTTTTCCCGTTGCTGCAACACCAAACTGTGTTGCTGCGACACCGTTTCCAGAAAGCAGTTTTCTGTTTTTTCTGTGTTAACAGAAACAGAGTGTTATTTCCTGTTGCTGCAACACCGATTCCTGTTGCTGCAACACCAAGTCCAGAGAACGAAATTTTCAGTTTTTTGTGCTGAAACAGAGCAGTTTGGTATTGTCTGTTTGTTTAGGAATTTAGCAGAAAATTCCATCATATCAAAGAGTTGTTCTGAGATGTTTTGTGTTATGGAATTCACCATAAAATTCCAACAAATTCGTTTAGTGGGGAGATTCCCTCTACTCTTGGAAATGTCTCAACCTTGGAGATCTTGTGAGTATCAGATACGATCCTTTTTAGTTTATTCACTTTTAAATATCAAAACATGTGACCATCAAAATCTTGTCATGATTGACAGGAAGTTTGATCAAAACTCTTTTGAAGGTCAAATACCTTCCAACATTGGACAACTAAGAGAACTTACTCAATTGTAGGTCAACATTGGACTGTATTTGGACTGTTCATAGCTTTGTATTAAGGAAAAATATGTACTCATGATCCTTTGCATTTTGCTACGCGCCTATCAAATAATAAACTCAACGGTTCTATTCCTGCCTTATCCGGATTCTGCACCGGTAAGTAGAAGGTTCAAATTAGCTAATTAAACCAATCATTTTATCAACTGAAGATTTACAAAATAATATTTGTAATTGTTAGGTACCTAATAATAACTCATTCGAGGTATCCAATGTACCAGCCTGGTTATTTGTTGAAAAGATAATTCCAACTGCAGCATTCCGATCTGATCGCATATCGCAAATCTTGTTTGTGTCCCACTGTCTCCGTTACGACCAATGTTTTTTGAGATTGCGATTCTGCGATGAGTTCGGATTGCAAATCGCATATCGCACTCATATGATTAAGGCTCCGCCTTTTTTCTCCCGTGGATGCGATGTTGCTATGCGATCTATTAGCTATAGCATATGGTACATTCCTCAAACCAATCTCAGCGGTCTGTGTGCACCATATGGATTTGATGTGAAGTAAAAGTTTCATTTACTAAAACAGTAAATGTAATTTACTGCGGGTTGGTAAACGTTGGTAAGATTTTAATTTTATTGTTTTTTATTACACGGGAGTATGGCAAGTAAAATTGCATTGTCCTATTATATGGTCATGTTTTAGTTAGTTGTCCATTGTGAGAAAGAAATGGCGCACCAATGCATATGCAAGAGTTTTTTTTGTTAACGCACAACAGTGCAGAGTTTGTAAGGAGAAGCACAGTAGTGCGAATGCGTAGCAGCGTGAGGGGAATGTTTTATGTTGTTCATGGAGTAATGAAGTTGAAGCACGTAGTAGCATGAAGAATTTTTTTTGTTGTTGTTCATTAAACTGAACTGTAATGTGATGCGCAGAAGCGCGAGGGTAATTTTGTAGAGAGAACATGAAATGTAATGCGCAGTAGCATGAGAGTAATGTAAGAAGTTGTTTTATGCACAACAATGCAGTGATAGAAAGGTGATGTGAGACGCAGTAGCGCACATGTATTGAAAGTTTTAAACACAGTAGTAATATTTTTGAGGAGAAAATAGAGTCTGTAATGCACAACAGTGCAGAGATATTACAGCCTGGGTGCCATTGTGAAGAGCAGCGCAAATGAAGAGATTTTTACACACACCAGTGTAAAATCTCAAAGCAGAGAGAGAGTAAATTTATTTGTGTGGAACTGAAACGTTCCCTGGTTGTAATCCCTATGTTAAGAGGAAGATACTTTTGTAACAACAGTTGTGAAATCCCTCTGATAGAGGAAGACCAATCTTTTGTAACAGTGGTTTTTTTTAATGAATACAAGTTTTTTTTTGTGTTGCTGAAACTCTGTCTGCAACAAAACAATTTTAGTTTCCGCTGTGTTAAGATCCTGTGCAAAATAGAGCATTGTTCTCTGTTCAGTTTTGTTTGGAATCACCAAAAATTCCCAACAATGGTATCAGAGCTAGTCTAGGCTCTTTGAAGGTGTCAAAGAGGATGAAGGAAGGATTTCTTGCTGCAACAACTTCTCCAGCAGAGTGAAGACTCAGTCAAGAAAAATCCAAGGTATTTCTCAAGCTAGTTTTTTGTGTGTTATTGTTGAGGACAACTAGGTTCCTTCATTCAAATCTTAACAGCTTGAAGGTCAACATTGAGAACACAAATGGCGAGGTGAAGGAAGAAAGCCTCCAATTCTCATAAGGATGTGTCTCCCTCTACTACCAAAATAGAAGACAATCAATTTGATGAGGCTCCAAGGCTAAATGGGAACTTTAATATATGGGAAGCAAAAATGAGGACTTTCTTACAGTCTCAAGGGATTGAATCTTGAGAATTAGTGATTGATGATAACAGGATGGATAGAGAATCTAAGGAGTAGAATGCAAAAGCAGCAAAGGCAATCTTGAATGGGCTACCTGATTTTGTAAAGAAGAATCTAGGAAAATATTCATCAGCAAAGGATATATGGGACAGAGTTCATGACCTTCACTCAAAAGGAGCACTGACCATGACCATCAATCAAGAAGGAGACCCTGAATCCATCATAGAAGATGAAGAGAATGAAAAGGACTTTGTAGAAGAACTCCTCACTTGACTTATGACTGCCATGGAAGAGATTAACAATTTGAAAAACGAAAATGAGGCACTTAAGAAGATAGCTCCAGTTGGTAACCAAGATCAAACAAGGAAGAAAGTTGACCTCATCAAGCTTCAAGTACAAGAAAGGGATGAAGAGATTGCCAAGCTTAAGAAGGAATTTCATCAAAGCGAAAGGAAGCATCATGAAGAAGTCATATCCATGACAAATCAATTGAATAAAGCAAAGAAGTAGGAAAATACCTTGTCAAGTCAACTTGAACAAAGGCACAAGAGCGTGAACAAACTTGAAGAAGAGATTGGTTAGTACAAGGTAGAGGTCTCCTCCCTTAAGTCTCGATTACAAGAAGCCAGGAAACATGCACAAGGAGCTGAGAAGAGAATGGAGAGCAGTCAAGCAAAGAATGAAGAAATCTTCAAAATGAAGTCATATATCATCTCCCTTAAAATAGTAGCAGCTGAAGCTACTCGTAGCAAGGAAGAAATTGAGGAACAACTTGCAAAGAAGAATAACGATGTGAAAGATTGGAAGAAGAGATTGTCCTCCTCAGAAAACAGGTTGAAGGGATGAACAAAATCTTGAAGAGCTCTCAAGCCTTGGATGACATGCTCAGATATCACAGATGTCCATCTGATAAATCAGGACTCGGGTATGCAGGTGAACCCGCAAACAAGAATGAAAATGCTTTAAGCAAAAGAGATGTGAAAAAGCTAGAAATAAATGGTGATGCTCCCAATTCCAGCAAAGGCAAGGAGAAAAATCAAGGCTACAATAGAAGAAATCCTATTCCAAGAAGAAATCTTGCTCCAAGTAGAAAACCAGCTCCAAAAGGAAATGTAGATGATGTCAAAGAGGCAAGAGGCAATGGTTGTCATCAAAGGATCTCAAGGAAAAAAGGCTTCAGAAGTACATCAAGGAAACCTCCATCTCCCAGGTACCAAAGTTCATTTTTTGGTTATTGTTATTTTTATTCAAACTTTGGCCATATGGAAAAAGACTGTAAAGCATCTCATAGAGATAGATGTTATAGTCTACGACAACCTCCAAGAAACAATTTTACAGGAAGAAATCATGAAATCTTATTCATGAACAATGTAGAATGCTTCAAGTGTCATAACATTGGTCATATGGCACGTGACTGTAACTTAACATGAGCTCTTACACAAGCTAGAACCATGCAAAAGAAGAAAGTTACACAAGTATGGAGAAGGAAGGAAACACAGTTCGAAAGTCCCTTGAGCTCTCCCGCCAATATAAGCTTATTTTGAGAAGACTCTGCCAAAAGGAGACAGTGCCTACAGTTAGGGGGAGTCTGTAATTCTTGATCATTATCGCTGAAGCTATTAGTGAACAGGTCCTTATGAAATCCTTGCTAAACTATATTAATTGTCATTCTTTGATGAAGATAATGTTTCAGGAGCTATTTCATGGGCTTCCAAAAATTAGCCTATTGTAGCATTGTCTACGACAGAGGTAGAATATGTGGCAGCTACAATAGCAGCATGTCAAGTAGTTTGGACGAGAACGATGTTAAGGAGCTTATGCCAAGAGCAAGCAAAAGGAACTACAATTTTAACCCAGTAGTTGAAATTAAAGGGGAGTGTTGAAAAGATAATTCCAATTGCAGGGTTCCTTTACGATGCGATCTGATCGCATATCGCAAATCGCGTTTGTGCCCCACTGTCTCCATTACGACTAGTGTCTTTTGCAATTGCGATTCTGCGATGAGTTCCAATCGCAAATCGCATATCACACTCATATGATTAAGGCTCTGCCCTTTCGCTCCCACCGATGCGAGGGTGCGGCACGATTTGTTATCTATCACATATCGCACCTTCCTCAAACCAATCTCAGCCATCCGATTGAAGTCAATGGTTGTGTACAGGCCTACACCATATGGATTTGACGTGAAGTAAAAGTTCATTTACAACTAGCTTTGTTAGTAAAACAGTAAATGTAATTTACTGCGGGTTGGTAAACGTTGGTAAGATTTTAATTTTATTGTTTTTTATTACACGGGAGTATGGCAAGTAAAATTGCATTGTCCCATTATATGGTCATGTTTTAGTTAGTTGTCCATTGTGAGAAAGAAATGGCGCAACAACGCATATGCAAGATTTTTTTTTTGTTAACGCACAACAGTGTAGAGTTTGTAAGGAGAAGCACAGTAGTGCGAATGCACAACAGCATGAGGGGAATGTTTTATGTTGTTCTTGGAGTAATGAAGTTGAAGCACACAGCAGCATGCATATGAAAAATTACACAGCAGTGTGAATGTAAGTGTTTATTTGAGAATACGAGTGGGAGCACGCAACAGCGTGAAGAATTTTTTTTTGTTGTTCATTAAATTGAACTGTAATGTGATGCGCAGAAGCGCGAGGGTAATTTTGTTTTGTTGAGAGAACATGAAATGTAATGCGTAGTAGCGCGAGAGTAATGTAAGAAGTTGTTTTATGCACAGCAGTGCAATGATAGAGAGGTGATGTGAGACGCAACAACACATATGTATTGAAAGTTTTACACACAACAGTGTAATATTTTTCAGGAGAAGACAAAGTCTATAATGCATAGCAGTGCAGAGATATTACAGCCTGAGTGCCATTGTGAAGAGCAACACGAATGAAGATATTTTTACACACAGCAGTGTAAAATCTCAAAGCAGAGACAGTGAATTTATTTGTGTGGAACTGAAGCGTTCCCTGGCTGTAATCCCTCTGTTAAGAGGAAGATGCTTTTGTAACAGCAGTTGTGAAATCTCTCTGATAGAGGAAGACCAATATTTTGTAACAACAGTTTTTTTTAATGAATATAAGTTTTTTTTTGTGTTGTTGAAACTCTGTCTGCAGCAAAACAATTTTAGTTTCTGCTGTGTTAAGATCCTATGCAAAACAAAGCATTGTTCTCTGTTCAGTTTTGTTTGGAATCACCAGAAATTCCCAACAGTTATCTATTTTAGGATCATTGACCACTATGTAAGTTCAAGGGACTTGATGTTTACTAGCAATTAAAAAACTATGATACAAAGAGATGGCCAGTTATGGCCTTTATGATCAGTGGTCAACACGGCTTTAAATTCGTATTTTGTTATTTGTCAAACTAATTGGTTTTTCTATCCCTTTTTCCTTGTTCAATAGTATGACGGAACACAGTAGCTTGAATGGGAAACTTCCTTCTGAAGTATTTAGCTTGCAACAACATGAGACGGTGTGAGTGTATTCATTATTTTCTTTGTCGTGCTGCCAATATTAAAATGACGCTAAAGATCTGACATAAAGAGTTAGTAATCCTTGTTTTTGAATTGTGCAGGATTCTCTCAAATAATTCTATTGACGGATCTCTGGGAATAGAATCCAATGTCTGTCAGCAACTCAAATTGATAGACCTTTGATATTTCAACATCATGGGCATCTCCCTTGGAATAAGCTGTAACAAAATTTGCTGTAAGAAATTTCTTAATAATCCTCTAAGCTACTAGATTTTGATTTCTTTTTCTGTGATGTATGGTATTAGGATGGGCGTGCAACTTTTTTCATTGAAGTTGAAATTGACAATTTGAACCATTACAGAAGACATGGTAGGAGAGGGGATAATGACAGAAGCAATATGACAGTTTCTTGAGAACCCTGAATTGTGACATAGTTCATGGTTAAATCTATTTAGATTCTTATATTAAGGTTCAAATGGTTCATGTTTTCAAACGCAGACTTGAAGGTAACCCTGTTGGCATCTCAAACCCAATTATATCGAGTGGCCCAGCATGCGACACGGAAGATCTTCAAGTGACTTCCTACCAAACTGATATGGCACAATGTGGAAATAATACCACATGCACTGAGGATTTACAGGTAGTTAATCCTCAGACTTGTCAATATGCAATGTCGTATGTGGGCACCTTGGTCATCATATCTCCCTCCTTTTCGAGTTTGACGAATGCTACCAGATTTCACAAGCTAGAGAATTCTCTATGGACCCAACTAAACTTGACAAATGGGTCAGTATATATCTGTTGCATGTTGTTTGATGTCTATGGGCAGCTGCATATACAAGTACAGATTTTCCCACCACACGGGAGGAAGAATTTTCAATGATCGGAAATCCTAAAGATCGGTTTAGCTTTAAGCGATCAAACGTACATTCCTCCAGATGGATTTATACCCTACTATTTTAAACCAGTAGTTTACAACTTTCTGCTCGGTGAGACATTTTATTTTTACTCTTTGTCTCTCGGTTTGCGATGGACATTTATATTATTTAATAGACGTTTGCTTGACCTGGAAATGAGGTTTCCCATTGTCTGATTTCAAAGGGGTCGAAGGGTTTAAGTTCAGGGCCAATTACTTGAATAGCAGTTGGTGCCACAGTGTTGGTGCTTGCCGTTATTGCCCTTGCAATTTATGCATTATGAGAAAGAAGGAAAGCGGCAAAAGCAATTCTAGCTGCGAATCTGTTCGGTAATATATCAATTTTTTTTTTCAAGTAATTTATTTTCTCATTCTCCATGTAAATTTTGAGTTAGGACTGAGGATTTTTTTTGGGTTCAACTTTATGGGATGTAACAAGCAAAGGAGATAGTGGAGATGCTCCCAAACTGAAAGGTACCATGGTGTATTCGTTAAAAGAACTGAAACTAGCTACTAATAACTTCTCCAGAGATAATGAGATTGGTTCTGGAGGCTACGGCGAGGTACAAAACCTGCTATAGTGTCACTTTACAAGAAAATAAGAATACAATGTGTTGTTCTAGAAGAATGTTAAACTATTTTCCGTAAATATTAAGCAACATGTACTAAATTCAATAAACTCAATGTGTAGAATATAGAGGGAGAGGATAGAAAGTTATTTAATGTTTTGGTTCGGCAGAATGTTGACCTAGATTCTGCACATATTAAGTATTATGCACTAAAATCGATGTTTACAATATAGAAGGAGAGGGTGGAAAGTTATTTAAGGTTTTGGTCAGGCAGAATGTTGACCTAGTTTCTGCAAATATTAAACATCATGTACTAAACTCAATGCGTAAGATATAGTGAGTGAGGGTGGAAACTTATTTAAAGTTTTGGTTA
>APFE031037868.1:0-22594 GCA_000404065.3 Pinus taeda
TTTCTTAGGCATGTCATTTTCCTCATTTCCATGACAAATCACATTTTTCTCATCAATATGTTTGCATGTTATATAAATTAGAACAACATCATTTGGTCTAAGAGAAAGTCATCACATAATGAAGTGACATTGACAACCAACTTTAATGTTATGACATGGAGGACGTTTTTTAGTGGTAGATTCAGGTCTAGCTACATTATTGGCTTGTACATGATTCAAACCATAGGCACACCAATATCTGGTGATCAAGAATTTACAACAAATTAAATAAAATATTTATGCATGTTTGACATAGTGAATTTCAAATCAAAATTATCTATCTATCTATCTATCTATCTATCTATCTATCTATCTATCTATATATATATATATATATATATATTAAGATATATATATATATATAGAGAGAGAGAGAGAGAGAGAGAGAGAGAGAGAGAGAGAGAGAACATATTCTAGATATGTTGAAGAATTTGTCTTCTTGATATCCTTCACATCTTTACTTTGTTGAGTTTTAGCAACAAATTGAGTAGATGCACTTTCCCTCTATTTCTATCCACTTATAAAAATCCTCAAGTCGACAATATCGAATAATCGCGACTTGGTCTCTCTTTACTTCCGTTCATGTCAAATCTTCCACTGAAAATGTTGTCATTCCTTCTAGGTCCTCCACCTCCAACTCATTAATCAAGTCCCACTTCTTCATTCTTCAAATCCCTATACAAATGAGGAAACAAGAATATTAACTAAACATATGAGGGCACTCATCTTGTGTCTTTCATAAAATGTAAGCAACTCAAGGATAGAGTGAGATAACTTCATGATTGAGAAGCCATATTTTGGTCCTCGTTTTTATTGTCCAAATGTATTTCCATAATGAACATGTTAAATCCATCCTTAGCTAGTAAATACTTCATGTACTCCAATCTACTTAGGTTGAGGAACTACACAGGGGCATTTCATATTATGAAGATATGTTTCCAAATTTCCCATACCACATCTTCATTGTCCATGAGAATATTAACTAAACATACGCATCTCGTGTCTTTGAAAAAATGTAAGAAACTATGAATTCTCTACATCAATAAATTATCAAAAATAAATAATTAAGAATTTCATGGTTCAATTGGAATTTGATACTACTATATGCAAATATCTCTTTTCTATAGGATATATGGTGTCCAGATCTACAAATTAATATTTAAGAACACCATATCCATCGTTTGACCACTAGTCCATCTTTCACTAATATTTTTATTGGTGCTCTACAATGAGTAAAGAGAATTTTATTTAGCACGCTAACTTGAGCTTTCTGAACTAGAAAAAACAAGAAAATTATGTTGAAATGACCTCAAACAATTCTCCAAGATCCTACTAAAAATCAAAATGTGAAGTTTGAATTTGTCACATCATATTGATTTCTGATATCTCTAAGTAATATCCATCTTACTTTTGGCTTACCCCAGCACAGTTGTGCAGGTTATAGATGTGGATATACAATGTATCGGGTTTTTGGCTTCCCCATATTCGGGTGACTCTACATTCAGAAAATAAATGTCATTTGTATTAAATTCAAAAATTGTTGTAGTGCTCTAAAATCATCTTGGAGAGTGAAGTTGAGAGTGAAAATTTGTCATGCAGTGTTTGGAAATTAGACCTATTTTGATTTTATAGATAAGTCACTCATATTTTGTGGTTATAGGTTAAGATTGTGAAAATTAAAATGGTACTGCAAATATGAGAAGATCTATTTTCAAGATTGGCATTATTCAGTCTAATAATCCTCATGGTATTTTCCAATAGGTAAGTTTTGCAAATGTTTGTCACTGTGTTAACATGCCTACAATTACATTAAATATAACAGACCCTATTCTAATAGCTATTACTGTCAAGGACATAGGGTCTTGAATCTCTTTCCTCAAAGCATAGTTTATGGTACTCTTCCTTGTTTGTACAGGATATTGACTTATTGAATATCAAGTAGTTGTTTCATTTCAATGCTAGGAGAAAGTTGCCTGAAAAGTGAGCTATGATTCAAGATATATCATGAGCGATAAGTTGGTTTTTATCTTGCAATATTTTGTTTTAGTCTTAAATATTGAAACCATTACGCATTTTCGGTCTCATACTTATTAACAACCCTGAGAAACTCTTCGCCAGTCACTTCTATTTTGGTTTATTTTTCTACTAGTTGGTTTATCTAATATAAATTGAGTTTCACAATCACCTAGTACTTAACGATTGTTGTCTTGTCCTTGCAAGATCTATGGGCACCCCCAAATCATTTCTTTTAAAGCTTGGATTCAAATATGGTGCACTACTGTATTGAGACCCAGCAACTGTTTAGAAGCATATTTGGAGGATCTCTGAATGAAGACAGTGATTGATCTACACATAGTGTCATAACAATGGATTCTACATCATGAAATTCTAGGATGCTAAACTAGAAGCAGAACTTGAAGCAAAACCAAAAAGTTCGCCTTGAACAAGTGAAGCTCCATATGGGCTGCCAGCTTTTTGAGAATTTTATGTATTCATTGTGGTCTTCCACTACTGAAGTTGTGTCCAAGTTCGTATTAAATTATAGAAAAGTTAGCATCTATATACATGAACCCCACATTGAGTACAATTGGAGCTTTCATTTAGAGATATTCGTTACATCCATCATCATAAGCAACTAAATGGGAACATGCTTCATCTTCAAGTTTGTTCAGCTTTGCATCTTCCTTATATGTGTGTTAGGTCTTAATACCATAATCCTTGACATTATTATTGTATGGACAATGCCCTATAGAGAGAATGGTTAACCATATTATTGAGGTATGTGTCCGTGGAGACAATCCCTCTCCATGGAAAGTACAATGTTGAGAATTGGGCTTCAACACCATGGTCGTTTCATTGCCCCTGGATACCAAGTTTAAACAATGTGGATAGATGGTTGTCCTATAATACCTTTGGGGTTAGGATTACTGGGATAGATTGTGATGCCTATCCTATGTACTTGCATGCACAATTGTCTATATTTTTAAGAAGGATGCTTTTGTTTTAGGCAGTTAGGCGCTTTATTGACTAGATTAATGGGATAGTTTTGTTGCAACAAAAGCTCTTTTAATATAGTGCACATTACAACATTGTTCCTAACAAAGTGAAAGAAATATTAGGTCCAAGTGTAGTATATCAAGGTATATTGTTTAGAGGCACTACTAGTTACTGAGAGAATATAATATGTATTAGAGAGTATAAAATCCAAAGGGTAGATAGATTAGAAATTGATTACCGCTTACAGGTGAAAAATCTAAATAATCACTGGCCTAGCTATTGACTACTACAAGTGCAGTTGACAAGGATGGACCTTGAAACATGCATCCAATGATCTAATGGTAGACCAATTTTCTATTAGACCACATGCTTTTTTTTCACAAGATTCGATTCAGTCTAGTACTAAACATAATAATAAAGATTGCTCCCTACATACTATTATATGGTCATCCAACTTTCAATTTACTTAAAGCATTGCAAAATTCAACCTTTTGTCATAAGATTACTATTAGCTCTGCGTTTAACATTCTTAGTTTTGGTTGATATTTTATTGCTTTGCACTTCCAAAATGACTAAAATTGTATACCTTAGGCTAGTAAGTTGATGAGATTTATTGTAATATTGTTCACTTGGCTATTTGCAAATAATTTATTATATTTATGGTGTTTGACTTGATTAGCGATTTCAATCTTATAGGTTTAGTTTTGTAAAGTGGTTTTATGTACCTTATAAACATACGTAAAGAAATCTAATGTTAAAGTGTTTATAGGGCTTATAGTTATCACCTTAATCTTAAAAAAGAGTTCTTCCTTCCATTCACCATTCACTCCCTCTGTTTTGGCACATCCTCTTTTCTAGGCAAAACACCGTCTCCTTTGATCTTGATTCCTATTCCATGTTTTCTTCACACTACCTCCTTATATGATATCTTGAGGCACTCCTCTATTAGTATATTTCCCCATTCTCCTTGATTTTTTTTTTTCAAATGGGGACATTCATAGAGGCATCAGGCCTATGAGTAGTGGCAAGGTTGTAGAGGAGGAAGGTCTCCAGACCAAGTTGCGCAAGTACAGTATTTTGTTTTTTGATTCACATATTGATTATTTATTTAATCATGTTGCTTCTTTGAGCTTTCCCAAGTCCAAGTCCCACATCATCATCCTCCTGATTTTCAAACTAGGTGAAATAAGCATAGGACTATCATGATTAGTCATACCTTTTCCAAGTTCTATGGAAAAGGCTTTATCTATGGCTTTCTAATGAGCTCAAGTTGAGACTTCTCATTGCTAGAGGCAAGGCAGGATTATCCCCAAAGTATTAAACCACCAATCACATCTATACACTTTGAACCATTATTGAGGATGCATGTCCTCTTTAAAGTATTATGTTGCTTTCTATACTTTCTTAAAGAATTTGAATTAGTCTTAAGGGAGGCATTATTCCAAAGACTACATGAAATTGTACTTCTGAGACTCTCTTCATGGCTATCATGAGACCTTATGAGTTGGTCCTTCATTGTCTCCACACTATGCATTACCTCGTTGATTTCATTAGGAGCATCAATGGGGTCAAGTAAGGATCTCCTCTCTCCCTAATTTTGTTGTGGTTTTGTTTGGGATGTATATTGGTAAGCTTAGGTCATTTCTTGTAGGGAATATCTAGGGAGGGATGGTTGCCTTCTTTACCACGTGTTGATATCTATCCTTCTATTTGTTGATCATTTGGTCCTCATGGACTAGATTTCGTTTCATGGTTTCGAGATCTTCAATTGATATATTTTAACCTTGGTAAAATGAAGTAATGAACTTCCATGCATTGTAGTGGGCCATTTCTGAATTCCACTTTCAATTTTTAGGGGAAGAGATTGAGGTTACCACATGATTTGAATTAGATCATTATATTGTTTGTAATCCATCTCAATGCATTTGGAGTGGAAAAAGTGGAGGAATCAACTCACGGGACCGTTTTTACCGATGGGACCCAGTTTGGTGAAACGGGGTCCAAAACATTCTAGGAGCGTTTTGAGGTATCAAACAATGTTTTTTGGGGGTATTCTACACATAAAGATCTTTCCAACGGCACAATAATCACATCAATCGAAGTCCGTATACAAAAGTTATGCCACTCAGAAGTTGACCTTCCTATTTTCACACCTATGGTTCGGGAGGATGCCGTGTCAGCACCCATTATTCATGGAAAAGGGGCTAGCCACGTGTTTGTGATGTAAAATACTCTAGAAGAGTTTATTTTGTAACTCTAGTTAAGAGTTGATGTATTCAAACTTAACCACTAGTAGGCTATCAGGTTGTGTTATAACTGGGCCATTAAGAGGAAGAGGCATTCCATTCTTTCGAGAGAATTTTGTTCTATAGTTGAGAAAAGATAGCCAGGAGAGATAGGAGGTAGAGCACACAGAGAGGATCTATGCATTGTAGTAGCCCACAGGCCACAAACATTACTTCTTTGTATCTACAACCATATTTCCAGACAGAGAAAGAGAGCAAAGCGGTCTCACCTTCTAGCTGGGTTTTCTCCCGAAAGGTTTCCCAGAGAGCATATCCTATGTATTATGTGCATGTGAGCTTATTTTGTTGTTCTCTACTTTTCTGTTTGATTTACTTTTACATGCATGCGCTAAATACAGTTAATTTTACAGATCTAGATATTAAATAAAACTGTAATAGTGTAGAATCTCATATTTTTAATATAATATTATCAGATCTGTTGTGAAGAACTGTCCAATGGAATATCCATGGCAATTTATGGATCACTACATTATACACCTACTTGGGGGTTCAATGACAATTTTTTAATCTTGTTGGCCCTTAGTTGAGCTTACGCATGCCTTCTCATTATGACTGATCGAGGCATGTGGATCCCTGACCCTTCTAGAGAGACACTATTTCCAAGATCACGTTCAAGACATCTCAACAAAACCAAAATCAAACCATTGTGCTTGAATTACAACCACTCTTCAGATTGAGCCTATTGGAGAGAACTACAACTAAACCAAGGAACAAGCGAGCAGTACAATATATGGTGCAAACCTAGAGAATTCATGGACATAAGATGAGATGCACTAAAACATATTTACAGGCTACTAGAGAAGCTAAAAGGGTAATCCCTTGTCTTGAATTGTATCTCGTGGAGTGGGGGGGTACTTTCGTAGGTGCGGTACCTAACCTTGCAACAACCTATGTTTCTCCAAGGTCACTACAGGTTGTGTTACAAGTTACAACTATGCTAACAGAAACATCCTCCCCCATTCCTCACCCCCTGTTTCTACATTTTTTGTATTGAAATTAGTACAAAAATACTCAAGGTCATGAAGATAACCTTCAGGTAATCATGATGATAACCTTCAGGTAATCATTTTCTGACGAAAGCATCTTAAAGGATGAAGTTTGGGATGGATTTTTTTGTTCATAGCAGGGTATATTTTTGTTTTAGCTTTTGATTTCTATGTTGGTACATATTTTTCTAGTTTGTATAATGTCAATAGATTTGGGCAGTTGGGAGCAAGGAGTTCATAAGAGTATGCCAAGTGCATGCATTTTTTAAAAGAAGCCACTTTACAGGTGAACTTGATCACACATTTGGATGATCATTTTTCTTGTTGTCAATGCCTTTGTCTTCATTTGTCTATAGGAATGGGGCATGTAATAAATAGTAAAATTATATGGATTACTTCTCTGGATTCCTTTTAACTCTTTTTGCTAACATTGCAGGCCCAACCCTTTCAAGTAGACATTCCTTCATTTATTCTAAGAACAAGAGGCTCTCTTCTAGGTAGTTATATTAATTATTTTTAAAAAATTTAGTCAATTACTGGGGTTTAGGGAGATAATGCTATACTAGAGCTTAAGTTTTACACAGTGTCTCCTCTATTCAGATACCCATATTAATACTCAAAAACAATGATACTAGATTCTTGTTGCATTATGTTAAGAGGACTTTGTCTTACATACCTGCAAGTAGTAATACAAACTACAACAAAATGAGAGGATTAAGCCATGAGAATAAGCATGAAATGTATGCCTACATCATTGTAGGGAAGTGGATATTAAAAACAAATATACAACATCTCATAATAGTAAAAGGAATCTCTAAAATGCATCTCATTTTCTCTACTATTTATGTTGTTCTGAACATTTGTAAATTACTACTATGAATTTGAATATGAAACCTTAAAGGACCACATAATAGAAAATAGAGATTCATATGATGGAAGTTTTATTTTCGTGAAAGGAACTCTATTATTTGTACTTAGAGGCTAAAAATAGCTTTGACATCAATATTTACACTCAAATTTTATCTGCTTGAAGTTCAACCAAAAGCTTTCAATAAGTCGATACCATAACTGCACAAATTTGAAATTATGTAATGTTGGAAATATTCAGAGACTTGTTCAACCCATCATGCATGCAAGATTCCCTTGGATGAGGATATCCATTTATAGGTTTACGCCCATATTTTCTCCATGAATACTCATCTTCTGGAATATCTTCCATCTTGGCATTCATTGTTGGAACTTTGATGGTTCTTTTTATCCACTATTTCTCATAAAACAAATTAAGAAGAATGTTGTCATATATTTTTGGTTCATCCATTATAAAAAAATTACCAATATAGGTTCAATTAAAATATAAATAGTGACTTTGATTCATACACAATTTCGTTCATGAAATTTATAACATTTTCATCAATCAACTATTCTCACCATAAATTTCGAAGGCATGTGAGAACATTTTCCTTCCTCGGTAGATGGTGAAACTCTAGGTAAATCGTTGATTGGAAGTGTGTAATAGTTGAGTGGTTCCGGGGGGATGGATGAAGACATGTTGGATGTCATAAATGAAAAAGATATAGGGTGTGGGCGGCGATATAATCTGACTAGTTGTACTGTAGGGGGCATCACCTTATGGTGTGGAACCGAAATGTTAAGGGTTGAGGTAGGGTGCCTAATGAATGAACTTCGTACATATGGTGGAAACAACCAAGGGGTTCAATGATCAAAGGGGAGGGGTGGATGCGGTGAAGCAAATGAAAAAGGAACCAATGTACTCCCCATTTTTTTATTCACAGAGTTACTCTCCAAAATATTCTCATCAAATAATCGAATTTGACAACTTGAAATATTGTGAGATGTGGAGTCTTAAGTTGTAACAATAAAAATCTCATATAGTTATGCAATTTCATGGAAAGCAATGAAGATAATGATATTTTTCATTTCACATAAAATAATACATAAATTGAAATTTTCATACCAATATTTTATAGAATAGAATGTTGTACCCTTCTAGATGTGTGGTCCAAGTTTATTTCTTTTGTAGAAAAGATATCCAATTTTTCATTCATGCTTATTTTCCATCCACGACCTCGTCCAACATTTAGAAATTGTGGCTCATCTTTTCTTGATTTCAATAAATGAACACGTTGCCCCCTTTTTTTATTGGGCTCAAGAAACTATGTCGTCTTTTGGTAGTGATCTTGGATGGAGTTACAACACATCATTTTTTTTACTGTATTCTTGGCTTACATTTTCTACCAATTTATGTAGTGCCTATGCCTTCTCCAAAGTTGTGGGTATTATTTTTAATAAACCCCTCAATTTCTTATGATTTGATGAAATAACAAGTTTAATTTCATCATCGTTAGTTAGGGAACTATCCGGTCTTACAATGGTTGAATCAGTATGGTATGATAAACCCTCCACATCATAAATGTGGTTTTCATTACGACACATAAAATTGGAAGGAGAAGATGGAAGATTCATTTCAATTTCTGGGGTCATTACAAATGTTTCATTTAAATCAAGTAAAATTTTAGGCCTTTCGTTAATAGAACTAGAGACATTAGGCAATACATTGCTAGTCACTAGCATTTCAACTTTTAAAACATGTTTACAAATATTTCCATTTAAGGACCATTTGCAATTACAAAATTGTAGGTTAATCCCTTTATAGATTACATTATACCATGTACCATGAGTCTCCGTAGTCTGGTTAGGAACCAAATACTCAGATTTATTGTTTCCATTAGCCACACTTTCTTCATCTGGGATATTATTCTCTTTGCACTTACATACATTTAATTGTTGCTTGAATTTTGTAGCTCGTACAAAACCAACATTTTTTAAACATTGCATGTGAATATAATATAACTCAACCTTTTTCAATAGCAGTTGCAACAACCAATCTACCCTTTTGTGGGATGCATTGTTCTTCTCACGAAGGTACCTTTGCTTTAGATACCGGAGATAAGATTCAATAGCATTATTTGTGTCTTGATTGGAGTGTGGGAAGTTCCTATATACTTTTTCCTGCATATATGGAAAAATAAAATACATATACTAAATGCAAAGAAACAATAGAAATGGTCTATTAAAAAATAAATTGATAAAACCCAACTTCAAGAAACTTACATGATTGATTGTTGGCTAACCAGTTGGTTGTAAAATAATCCAAAAACATGGTTTCTTCTTTAAATTCAACAAAAAAACTTTCAATTGCATGTTGTACAGATTTGTCATCTTTACACGAATGCATCGTTTCTCCTAAAGCACGGAAGATACAAACTTTATTTTCCTTACCCTTGACTTTATTCCCAACATTCTTCAACCGCGCTCTACGGACATGCCATACACACAATAATAGTGTAGAGTTTGTGCAAGTCCTAAAATAACATAACCTTAAAAGAGAATATCCATAAACATTATTGATTCCTATCTCTTATAAAAAGAATAAACATTTCACCTTAATGCCTTGGTTTCTGTTGTCGCATCATCTATGATGAAAGCTTGCTCATGCAAATCTGGATGTTATTTTTTCCTATTTGCAAATAATTGTGACATCCATTTAAAAATATCAAGAGTACTATTCCATGATGATATTACCCAAGCTACTGGAATCCCATTGCGATGATCATAAAAAAACTATTAAGGTGTAAAGTTGATACTGCATTACAAAGAAGACAAAATTTTAAGTATATAACAGGAAAACATAAAAATAAAATTGAATAAATGAAGTTTTGTTAAATATGTTTACCCCATATTTATTAGTGTTGAATGTGGAGTCCATTGATATCATGTTGTTGTATAAGTGTTTCATCATCATTGAAAGAATTCACTTTGTGTGTATGCTTACAATGAAAGGGATGTTTTTAACATCTTGTTGTTGATAGAAGAAAAATCTCTATGGGCACTCACTAACCCAACGATCCACACTCATTGGATCACTTTTATCCCTTATATACTTTAGCCTTTTGATATTATTGTAGATGTTTAACACATCTTGTCTTGTCATAAAAGAATCTTGAGGTGACCCTATGAACAACTCACCAGATCCATACCTTACATCAGAGATAAACTTGTCCCAGATCATGGTAGCATTAAAACCATCACTAATCAAATTTTCAACATTGGTTCATATATTCTCTGTTTTTTTTGTTGAAGTAAGAGTCGACCCTTCTATTTCATTAATCTAAAAGAAAACTTACATAATGTACAAAAATGTCGTCCGTTAACATGGACTTCAGGAAAAAAGGTTTCCCTGCCAAAGACAACCCCGCCCCCCCGCTACACCAGTAATCACCAAACTCAAGAGAAACACACACTAAAAGGCTACAAGAATCCTAGACCACTGGGGAAGCTCCGTAATAATCACGCCCCCCTCCCCCCCCGAGCAGACAAACTACAACAATCACCCCCAACCACGCAATACACGCAAATAATGGAAGAGGGAAAAGATGCACCTACAGGACGAGTGGAGATAAACCTTCTGGCCCCACAACACAACCTTGTCAATTCTAACCATCAATCGACGAGGAGCCATATCGCACAAACTAAAATGTTTGAAAGATAGTGTGCGATGGAGGCGGTTTCCAAATATTCCCCCTGCCACGTGTTGTATTCCCTATGGAATCACTTCCAAAAATGTAAAACCGTTAACCGCTCAAGAGCCGTGCAATTGTCGGAAAACCAACCAAGGTGTGGTTTTCCAGCCTAAAAGCAGAATGGGGGTAAATTCCAGCTGCTAGAAAAAACCAACCTCCCGTCCCGCCTAATATTTTTATGAAACCTGAACCCTAGACTATGCTTGTTTGAAAATTGACCCATCATATTGCCATCCGAAAAACTGGGGACACTAATCAACTAACTCCGGGGAAAATTGAGGCCGAACTTTGCATGCCCTCCTTCCTAGTACCTCCTGACAGTTTGAGAATGCGCATGTAGGGAAAATCAATTCGTGTTGGTCACCTCGACCTGATATCAAAAAACTTCTCTATCCTTTGCAGCTTGTTCATCGTAGAGAGATTTTAAACGGCTCTGAGGCATCTCCTACCACTTTCTTGCCACCTCGAATTCTACATTGTTCACACCTTGGTTGGCCAGTATGTCTGCTAGCTTATTGGCACTTCGTCGAACATGGTTAAAACTAACAGTTCGAAGTCCTTGGAGGTGTACTTGGATTCTTTGGTAAACCTGGATTAGTCTCCAGTGATTTGAGACTATCTCCGTCCGAGTAGCACAGTTGATTCTTTTCACAGAGTTAATGGTTATCTTTGAGTCTGCTTCTATAATGACATTAGAGCCTTGGTACTAAATCAAAAACTCTAGACATTGCTCCAGAGCCATTAATTCCGCCATATTGTTGGTGGCTCTTCCTAAATGATAGTGGAAGATAAAGATAATATTGCACTCTTCATTTCTTAAAACTCCTCCAAAACCAGTTGTTCCCGGGTTGCCTTTTGAAGCACCATCAATATTGTATTTCAAATAGCCTTTCGGTGGAGGTTGCCAGAAATACTTCTTTGTCTCCATAGCCTTATTTCTCCTGTTTAGCCCTTGGGGAATAATCTCTTGCATTCCCAGTTGCCTAAGAGTTCTCAGCTCAGTCTTTGAGAGGGGATTCTTGGGGAGATTGCGAACTGTGTACTAATTGTCTCCCTGAGCTATTTCAAGATCAGATCAAAAAGTCGATGGGGGATAGACTTTTCATTCTTGAATATTCTTTTATTCCTTTCTTTCCATACATTCCAGATAATGAAGCTTAGCGTGAAGGCCCAGGCCAGATTGAGGAACTCATTCTCCGTAAAGTTTCTTCTCCACTTGTTTAGGGTATTTAGGATACTTCTTTGATACTTCTTTTGTCCCTATCTGTTCGTTGGAAAATGGTAGCGAAAGAATCCCACAGCCAGGTGGTGTAAGAGCAGCTGTTGAGAATGTGCTCCATTGTCTCCTCCTGCTCTTCACAAAGCTGACATCTAGAACGCCCCATGACACCCCTCTTCCTAATATTGTCCCAAGTTAAGATTTTCTTATGATGAACCAACCACATGAAAAGCTTGATCTTCATCCAATCTTGGTGTCTCTAGAGGTGCTGCCAAGTCTTGTCCGGAACACTGGAATCTAGCTCAAGGAGAATACCTTTTGCTTCCTTAAGATTAAAGGTGCCTTTATTGTTGTTGCCCCATCTTAACTGATCCTGCCCCTCTGTTACCAAGATCATACTTTGTTTTAGCAAGCACCTAAGTGCCTCTGCTTTAATTTTTGTGGGGTCGTCATCTCTGCAGTCAATGTTTCTCCAGCTTCTCCACTTTCCCGAGTTATGAGAAAGATCCCAAAATTCCTTTACTTTGTTTAACCCTTGGGAATCTGTTTCCTACTTCAAGCTTAAAAATTCCTCTTTTAACAACGTTGGTTCTTGTTGCCATTTGTCCTCCCAAAAGAGTGTTAGATCTCCTACTCTGATTTCCTAGAAACTATTTTTTTGTACTAGGATTCTATTTTCCCAAGCCTTATTCCAGATTTAAGAGCCCTTTATGTTTCCAGAAATTCTTATGAGATCACTAGTGTGCCAGGAGCTGACATATTTTTCTTTCTAGATCCTTGCCCAATGGGCTTTTGGCTCTTGTACCCATCGCCACCAAAGCTTGGCTCCTAGAACTTTACTAAGAATCTCCTGATCATCTAAGCCTAGACCCTCGTGGCTCTTGGGTTTATAGATTTTATCCCAAGAAACCAGGGCCCATTTCTTCCTTGTTTCCTCCTTACCCCAAAGGAAATCTCTTTGAATATTTTTGAATTGCTCTAATACACCTTTGGGAGCTGGAAGGGCTGATAACATGAACACTGGGATTGATTGCAGAACAACCTTTGTCAGAACCAACCTGCCAGCCAAGTTCAAGGTTCTGATGGTCCATTTTTTGACTTTGTCCTGCATCTTATTAAGCATCGATTCCCAGATACTCTTGTGCATTGGTTTGGCTGTGAGATGAACTCCCAAATACTTTGAGGGGAGGGAATCCTTTTGGAATCCAAGAATTCTTGAGATATTTATCTGAATAGCAATGTTAGTGTTTAAGAAGAAGATTTTTGATTTAGAGAGATTGACTTCCATACCTGTAGCCATGGAAAATTCATTAAGGATTTGATTGTAGGCTGAAGCTTCTTTCACTGTGGGGATTCCTTGCAGCATGGTATCATCTACAAATTGTTAGTGAGTCAGTGCCTGACCATTCTCAGTTAATTGAAGGCCTTTGATTTTGCCCATGGCCTTGGCATGCTTAATGGACTGACCAAGTCCTTCCATCATGAGGATGAAGAGAAAGGGAGAGAGTGGGTCTCCCTGCCTGAGGCCTCTAGAAGGAATGAAGATCTCTGAGGGAGAGCTAGTCACCAAAATTGAAAAGTTGGAAGAAGTCACTAGAGCCATAACCCATCTGACCCAGTTGTGATCGAACCCAAAAGTAGAGAGAACCTTCTTGATGTAAATCCATTTACCTTGTCATACGCTTTGGCAATATCCAATTGCATGATCATCCCCACCTGCCTTTTGCTGGTAAGCGTGTGAATCACCTCATGGGCTTGAATAATGTTGTTTAAAATTTGTCTGCCCTCCACATAACCTGATTGTTCCTCTGACACTAAAGAAGGAAGGAGAGGTTTGAGTTTGTTAGCCACTACCTTGGATATTATCTTGTATACCAAATTACATAAAGCTATGGGTTTGTACTTATCTGCAATTTGGG
The DNA here is from genome assembly GCA_000404065.3 of Pinus taeda. Taxonomy (NCBI): domain Eukaryota; kingdom Viridiplantae; phylum Streptophyta; class Pinopsida; order Pinales; family Pinaceae; genus Pinus; species Pinus taeda. The sequence continues at coordinate 14,068 of APFE031037868.1, forward strand.
CTGAGTCCTGTTTGGGGATCAAGACGATGAAGGAGGTGTTGAGGGCTTTTAGGATAGTTTTGCTTCTCTTGCAATCCTCCACCACATTCAAAATATCTTGTTTGACTATGTTCCAACAAGCTTTAAAAAAATCCACATTGAAACCATCCGAGCCTGGTGATTTGCCATTCTGCATGTCTTTAAGAACCTAACTGACCTCCTCTTCAGTTACTGGTCTATTTAGGTTAAAATTGTCCTCTCTAAACACCAGCTTAGGTATATGCCTTGTAATTTCCCTGATGGATAGTTCCCTGTCTGGATTGTTTTCCCGAGTGATGCCTCGGAAATGTTGAACAAACACAATTTCAATATCCTTATGAATGATCTGAAACTCCCTATTCTCATCCTTTATTGTAGAGATTCTATTGTATGCTCTATTAGCCATAGTGGATCTGTGGAAAATGTTTGTATTACGCTCTCCTTCTTTGAGCCATTGAACTCTAGACCTTTGCCTCCAAAATATATCCTCTTGTTTGCATAACCTCTCCCATTCTTGATGGTGTTTATCAGCCTGATCACTTTTGACTTTGTCAAAGCCATCTTCAATCAGTACCTGGTTGAGTTCCTGAATTTTGATTTCCACTGATTTTTTGTCCACAAAAATGCAACCAAAATCTTCCTTGTTCCATTCATTGAGCCAAAACTTTATGTGCTTTAGTCTTTTATGAAGGAGATACATTTTTGATCCCTGGAATTGCATGTCTTTAGACCACCATTTTTTAATGTTACTAATGAAATCCAGGAGGGAGAGCCAGATATTCTCAAATCTGAACGGTCTATTCCTGGGAGAATCAACACCCTTGATTTCCAATTGAATCGGCCATTGACATGAGCCTCCGAAGGGAAGAACTCTTGCTGTTATTTCTTTATCTATAAGCATAAGCTTCTCTGATATCATAAACCTGTCTAACTTAGAGGCTACTAGTGCCTCACCTCCTCTTTTGTTGTTCCAAGTAAAAAGGCCATTGCTTGTTTCTGAATCAACCAATTTCATATTATCTGTGAATGATTGGAATGCTAAGGAATCTTTGTTTAGCGCTCTGGTACCTCCTTTTTTTTCTGAAAGAGATTTGATCATGTTAAAATCCCCTCCTATGATCCAAGGAATTCCAACCTGTCTGTTCCTGAGATCCATAAGGGATTCTAGCAATCTAAGTTTATCATCTATTCTTTGAGGACCGTAAACATCTGTGACCAGGAAGGTTTCCGAAACCCCCACTGGTTGAATGACCATTGATAAATAATTTCTAGATGCCTTTGCATCTATTATGATGACTTTTTGGGGGTTCCAAAGAGTGAGAATGCTCCCCACTGTGTTCTCTGCTTTAACTTCTAGAAACTCAAATCTATTGAGCCATTTGCTATGGATTAGTTTTATTTTCTGAATGGAACATTTCGTTTCCTGAATGAAGATCATATCCGACATTTCTTGTTTCATTCTACAACCAAGCATTCTTTGTTTTCTTCTACTACCTAGACCTCTGATATTCGAACATGTGAACTTCATAATTAAATATTTGTAAAGGAGTAACTGGTTAGGTCTTTCATCTTACCCGAATCTATCATTAACTTTCCACACTCCATCAAGAGCTCCTTCTACTTTTTCCAGCCCCTCTTCTTTCCAGCATATCTATTAGCTAATCCTGGAGTTAATTTCATTGTTTTCACTCCTCTGTTCTCCTGCTTATCAATGGTTTTTCCTTTGTCAAGCCCCCTTTCCTGAGTTTTCCATAAAAACAATTGTTGTATTTTGTTGCATTCTTCTTGAGGTAATGAATCTATCCCTCCCGTGGTTCCCTGCATTAAGAACCCTTCCAAATCTAGGTGTTCCTTATCTAGAATTTCCTTAAGTTCATGGTCCTCCAGATCTATTTCACTCTGGGTCATTTCCTGATCCATCTCTAGTTATGTTTCACTCGTCATAGTCTCTTTCTTATTACCCATATCTTGTATTGGGTTGTAGTCTTCTTCCTTCTCCTTTTCATTAGGGCCTTCCTCCATAGTTTGGTCTTCATTTGTCATTTCTTCATTCTCTTCCAATGCTTGAAACTTATTTTGATTGACCTTTTGCCCCTCATTCCGTTGTTTCTTTGGTCCCTTTTTCCCTCCTTTTCCTCTACTTGCCACTTTCTGAAAGCTTTCTACTTCCTTCATTGTATTAGGTTTGCTCTTGTTATCTGCTTTACTAAGAGGGCAGTCTCTAAACAAGTGTCTATGTTCGTGGCATTTACGGAATCTGAATGGGATATGCTCATAGTCCACAGTTTGCACCCATTCCTCATCAAAAACTTCCAAGATAACTTCATCTGGAAGAGCTCCTGATAGATCCATTTCCACACAAATCCTTGCATATGACGTATATTTGCCTCTTCTTGTGGCTTCCGAAGCTTTGACAAAACAACCTAGTTTGTTGCCTATGGTCGCAAGCAATTCAGTTTTCCAGTAATCAAGAGGTAGAGAGTAAAGCCTTACCTAGAAAGGTACCGAAGTGAAAGTCTCTCGCTCTGGAACAAAGTTCATCATCCAAGGCCACATATAGAGGTCAGTTGCTGCATAAAATTAGGGTCCTCCTTCAAATATTCTGTCTTTGTCTTCAATATTAGTGAATACCACGGTGAAAAATCCCTTTGACCCAAGATGGAGATCGATGCTTCCTTTGGGTTTCCAATGATACTTGATCCATGTCTATAAAGCCTTTTCAGTGGGCCATAATCCCATGAATTTACAGATTATAGCGTAAGTCCCCATGTGTTCCCTGTGCGCCTGCAGTGCAGGATCTTTTAACACTACTCTAGGAGTGATCTCCGTTTTGGGTCTTCAAGGTCCCTTTTGTTTTTTTCCCTTGTTTACTGGCTTTTGTCTTCTTCCTCCTTGTCCTTTGTGTTGTTATTTTCCTTGGACTTGGCCCCATCTGTCTCCTTGTCATTATTTCTTTTTCTTCCTTCACAAATCCTCTGAATTTACTCGGTGGTGACTTGCCTCTGTTGGCAACGACATCCTTATAGGAGGGAGTGGAGCTCCCTCCTCTGCAGCCCTCCATAAGGATCAAGCTTTGTAACTATCAGAAACCCTAGCTACACATCTCTTCTCTCCAACTTCCTTTCTCATGTTCGATTTGTATATTCTCTGTTAACTACGGTGCATAATTGAATTTCTTGGGCATGTCATTTTCCTCATTTCCATGACAAATCACGTTTTTCTCATCAATATGTTTGCATGTTGTATATATTATACCAACATTATTTGGTCTAAGAGAAAGTCATCACATAATGAAGTGTCATTGACAACCAACTTTAATGTTGTGACATGGAGGATGTTTTTTAGTGGTAGATTCAAGTCTAGCTACATTATTGGCTTGTACATGATTCAAACCATAGGCACACCAATATCTGGTGATCAAGAATTTACAACAAATTAAATAAACTATTTATGCATGTTTGACATAGTGAATTTCAAATCAAAATTGAAATATATATTATATTAATATATATATAAATATATAATATATATAGTAGAAGATAGATAGATAGATAGATAGATAGATAGATAGATATATATATATATAGAGAGAGAGAGAGAGAGAGAACATATTCTAGATACGTTGAAGAATTTGTCTTCTTGATATCCTTCACATCTTTACTTTGTTGAGTTTTAGCAACAAATTGAGTAGATGCACTTTCCCTCTATTTCTATCCATTATAAAATCCTCAAGTTGACAATATCGAATAATCGCGACTTGGTCTCTCTTTACTTCCATCCATGTCAAATCTTCCACTGAAAATGTTGTCATTCCTTCTAGGTCCTCCACCTCCAACTCATTAATCAAGTCCCACTTATTCATTCTTCAAATCCCTATACAAATGAGGAAACAAGAATATTAGCTAAACATATGAGGGCACTCATCTTGTGTCTTTCATAAAATGTAAGCAACTCAAGGATAGAGTGAGATAACATCATGATTGAGAAGCCATATTTTGGTCCTCGTTTTTATTGTCCAAATGTATTTCCATAATGAACATGTTAAATCCATCCTTAGCTAGTAAATACCTCATGTACTCCAATCTACTTAGGTTGAGGAACTATACAGGGGCATTTCATATTATGAAGATATGTTTCCAAATTTCCCATACCACATCTTCATTGTCCATGAGAATATTAACTAAACATACGCATCTCATGTCTTTCAAAAAATGTAAGAAACTATGAATTCTCTACATCAATAAATTATCAAAATTAAATAATTAAGAATTTCATGGTTCAATTGGAATTTGATACTACTATATGCAAATATCTCTTTTCTACAGGATATATGGTGTCCAGATCTACAAATTAATATTTAAGAACACCATATCCATCGTTTGACCACTAGTCCATCTTTCACTAATATTTTTATTGGTGCTCTACAATGAGTAAAGAGAATTTTATTTAGCACGCTAACTTGAGCTTTCGGAACTAGAAAAAACAAGAAAAATTATGTTGAAATGACCTCAAACAATTCTCCAAGCTCCTACTAAAAATCAAAATGTGAAGTTTGAATTTGTCACATCATATTGATTTCTGATATCTCTAAGTAATATCCATCTTACTTTTGGCTTACCCCAGCACAGTTGTGCAAGTTATAGATGTGGATATACAATGTATTGGGTTTTTGGCTTCCCCATATTCGGGTGACTCTACATTCAGAAAATAAATGTCATTTGGATTAAATTCAACAAATTTTGTAAATGTCATTTGGATTAAATTAAAAAATTGTTGTAGTGCTCTAAAATCATCTTGGAGAGTGAAGTTGAGAGTGAAAATTTGTCATGCAGTGTTTGGAAATTAGACCTATTTTGATTTTATAGATAAGCCACTCATATTTTGTGGTTAGAGGTTAAGATTGTGACAATTAAAATGGTACTACAAATATGAGAAGATCTATTTTCAAGATTGGCATTATTCAGTCTAATAATCCTCATGGTATTTTCCAATAGGTAAGTTTTGCAAATGTTTGTCACTGTGTTAACATGCCTACAATTACATTAAATATAACAGACCCTATTCTAATAGCTATTACTGTTAAGGAGATAGGGTCTTGAATCTCTTTCCTCAATAGTTTATGGTACTCTTCCTTGTTTGTACAGGATATTGACCTATTGAATATCAAGTAGTTGTTTCATTTCAATGCTAGGAGAAAGCTGCCTGAAAAGTCAGCTATGATTCAAGAGATATCATGAGCGATAAGTTGGTTTTTATCTTGCAATATTTTGTTTTAGTCTTAAATATTGAAACCATTAGGCATTTTCGGTCTCATACTTATCAACAACCCTGAGAAACTCTTCGCCAGTCACTTCTATTTTGGTTTATTTTTCTGCTAGTTGGTTTATCTAATATAAATTGAGTTTCACAATCACCTAGTACTTAACAATTGTCGTCTTGTCCTTGCAAGATCTATGGGCACCCCCAGATCATTTCTTTTAAAGCTTGGATTCAGAGATGGTTCACTACTTCTTATTACTTAAAGAAAGAACAAAACTAAGAATCTCAGATGTCAGCTTGAGAAGACTAACAACTTAGGTTGAGTTTTGAATTTGGAAGCCAGGAGAAGGCCTTGGAAATAGATTTCTCACAATCAACATGCACTTTAAACATTTGCATTTCAGAATATGCAAAATGCGTAGTGGGATGAATAGAGGATAAGTACTGCAAAATGGGTTTTGAGACCCAGCAACTGTTTAGAAGCATATTTGGAGGATCTCTGAATGAAGACAATGATTGATCTACACATAGTGTCATAACAATGGATTCTACATCATGAAATTCTAGGATGTTGAACTAGAAGCAGAACTTGAAGCAAAACCAAAAAGTTCACCTTGAACAAGTGAAGCTTCATATGGGCTGCCAGCTTTCTGAGAATTTTATGTATTCATTGTGGTCTTCCACTACTGAAGTTGTGTCCAAGTTTGTATTGAATTCTAGAAAAGTTAGCATCTATATACATGAACCCCACATTGAGTACAATATGGAGATTTCATTTAGAGATATTCGTTACATCCATCATCGCAAGCAACTAAATGGGAACATGCTTCATCTTCAAGTTTGTTCAGCTTTGCATCTTCCTTATATGTGTGTTAGGTCTTAATACCATAATTCTTGACATTATTATTGTATGGGCAATGCCCTATAGAGAGAATGGTTAACCATATTATTGAGGTATGTGTCCATGGAGACAATCCCTCTCCATGGAAATTACAATGTTGAGAATTGGGCTTCAACACCATGGTTGTTTCATTGCCCCTGGATACCATGTTTAAACAATGTGGATAGATGGTTGTCCTATAATACCTTTGGGGTTAGGATTATTGGGATAGATTGTGATGCCTATTCCTATGTACTTGCATGCACAATTGTTTATATTTTTAAGAAGGATGCTTTTGTTTTAGGCAATTAGGCGCTTTATTGACTAGATTAATGGGATAGTTTTGTTGCAACAAAAGCTCTTTTAATATAGTGCACATTACAACATTGTTCCTAACAAAGTGAAAGAAATATTAGGTCCAAGTGTAGTATATGAAGGTATATTGTTTAGAGGCACTACTAGTTACTGAGAGAATATAATATGTATTAGAGAGTATAAAATCCAAAGGGTAGATAGACTAGAAATTGATTACCGCTTACAGGTGAAAAATCTAAATAATCATTGGCCTAGCTATTGACTACTACAAGTGCAGTTGACAAGGATGGACCTTGAAACATGCATCCAATGATCTAATGGTAGACCAATTTTCTATTAGACCACACGCTTTTTTTTCACAAGATTCGATTCAGTCTAGTACTAAACATAATAATAAAGATTGCTCCCTACATACTATTATATGGTCATCCAACTTTCAATTTACTTAAAGCATTGCAAAATTCAGCCTTCTGCCATAAGATTACTATTATCTCTGCATTTAACATTCTTAGTTTTGGTTGATAGTTTATTGCTTTGCACTTCCAAAATGACTAAAATTGTATACCTTAGGCTAGTAAGCTGATGAGATTTATTGTAATATTGTTCACTTGGCTATTTGCAGAAAATTTATTATATTTATGGTGTTTGACTTGATTAGTGGTTTCAAGCTTATAGGTTTAGTTTTGTAAAGTGGTTTTATGTACCTTATAAGCATACGTAAATAAATCTAATGTTAAAGTGTTTATAGGGCTTATAGTTATCACCTTAATCTTAAAAAAGAGTTCTTCCTTCCATTCACCATTCACTCCCTCTGTTTTGGCACATCCTCATTTCTAGGCAAAACACCGTCTCCTTTGATCTTGATTCCTATTCCATGTTTTCTTCACACTACCTCCTTATATGATATCTTGATGCAATCCTCTATTGGTATATTTCCCCATTCTCCTTGATTTTGTTTTTTCAAATGGGGACATTCATAGAGGCATCAGGCCTATGAGTAGTGGCAAGGTTGTAGAGGAGGAAGGTCTCCAGACAGTTGCGCAAGTATAGTATTTGGTTTTTTATTCACATATTGATTATTTATTTAATCATGTTGCTTCTTTGAGATTTCCCAAGTCCAAGTCCCACATCATCATCCTCCTTATTTTCAAACTGGGTGAAATAAGCATAGGACTATCATGATTAGTCATACCTTTTCCAAGTTCTATGGAAAAGGCTTTATCTATGGCTTTCTAATGAGCTCAAGTTGAGACTTCTCATTGCTAGAGGCAAGGCAGGATTCTCCCCAAAGTATTAAACCACCAATCACATCTATACACTTTGAACCATTATTGAGGAGGCATGTCATTTCTCTTTGAAAGTATTAAGTTGCTTTCTATACTTTCTTAAAGAATTTGAATTAGTCTTGAGAGAGACATTATTCCAAAGACTACATGAAATTGTAATTTTGAGACTCTCTTCATGGCTATCATGAGACCTTATGAGTTGGTCCTTTGTTGTCTCCACACTATGCATTACCTCATTGATTTCATAAGGAGCACCAATGCGGTCAAGTAAGGATCTCCTCTCTCCCTCGTTTTGTTGTGGTTTTGTTTGGGATGTATATTGGTAAGCTTGGGTCATTTCTTGTAGGGAATATCTAGGGAGGGATGGTTGCCTTCTTTACCACGTGTTGATATCTATCCTTCTATTTGTTGATCATTTGGTCCTCATGGACTAGATTTCGTTTCATGGTTTCGACATCTTCAATTGATATATTTTAACCTTGGTAAAACGAAAGTAATGAACTTCCATGCATTGTAGTGGGCCATTTCTGAATTCCACTTTCAATTTTTAGGGGAAGAGATTGAGGTTACCACATGATGTGAATTAGATCATTATATTTTTTGTAATCCATCTCGATGCATTTGGAGTGGAAAAAGTGGAGGAATCAACTCATGGGACCGTTTTTACCGATGGGACCCAGTTTGGCGAAACAGGGTCCAAAACATTCTAAGAATGTTTTGAGGCATCAAACAATGTTTTTTGGGGGTATTCTACACATAGAGAGCTTTC
>APFE031037875.1:0-11198 GCA_000404065.3 Pinus taeda
TTTAAACCCTTCCGTTGCACAAAAGTTCTTAAACTCTTTGGAGACATACTCACCACCATTATCACTTTGTAGAGCTTTAACCTTCTTGCCCGAATCTTTCTCCACCAATGCTTTAAAATCACCAAACTTTGTGAAAGTTTGATCCTTTTTCTACATGGAAAGTATCCGACATTTACAAGAATAGTCATCAACAAATATAACATAATACTTGTGTCTGGTCGTGGATGCTATCAAGTATGGTCCACAAACATCTGAATGGACTCACTCTAGAATAGCCTTTGCTCGACTATCTCTATCGTGAAAGGAAGACTTGGTGTATTTTCCCAAAGTACACCCCGTGCATGTATCAACTTTCTCAAGCATACCTTTGGGAAGACTGGTAGAGATCTGCTAAAATATCTTCAAAGCCCCATGATGCAAGTGGCACAATCGTCTTTGCCACAACTTGCCAATGTCTTAGCTCTGCACCCTTTATGCTTTAGTGCTCAAAGAAACACAGTCTTCTACCTCGAGCTTATATAGATTCTTCACCCAAATCCATATCTTCTTTACTTGACTCATGGCTATGTGTCGAAGGAACACTTTTCCTTTCAATAAGATCACATCATAGCCTCTTTTCTCAAGCATGGAAACATATACCAAGTTCTTCTTCAGCCCAGACACATACATAACATTCTTCAAAGTGAGTGGAGCCCCATGCTCCCTCTGAAAAAGTAATCATTCCTAATCTAGTAACACTATACTTCCTGTCATCGCCCATCTCGATATGCATCTGGAGATCTCTCTCCTCCAGGTCACTGAATATCTCTTTTTCGCTAGTCACGTGGAATGAAGATCCATTGTCTAAGTACCATACACTTCCCATAATTAATGAAAACATGCATGCAGTGAGGGAACAGTCCAATTCGAATTGAGAGGCCAAAGCTTCACCCGTCGCTCCTACTTAGGACTTCTTTTTGGACTTCTTGAGTGGAAATTTTGTAGCAAAATGGCCCAACTCATGACAATGAAAACATTTAACTTTTTTTATGTATTTCTTCTTACCTCCATGATAAGAATCTGATTTGGAATTGGAAGCTTTCCATTTTCCCTTCTTCGCCATAATCTCCAAGGCACAATTCTCTTCATCATTAGTCTTTGATGAAGAGCCATCCCTGGTGTTCCTCCTGATCTCTTCTTGCATCAAATCCGACCACAATCATTCCCAATCTAGCAGCTTGTCCCGACCATTGACAAAGTCCTGATAACTATGCCAACTCTTTGGGAGTCCTAGAAGAGAAAGACTCACCATATCATCCTCAACAACCGTGATTCCAACACTTACAAGTTCATCATGCCATTGAGTGAACTTGGTCAAGTATTTTGGAATAGTCTTGCCATTCTCCATTTTGATTTTTCGAAGTTTGTCCTTCACTGCCAATTTCCTTTGTTCACTGTTATTTTCATACAAGTCCATCAATGCTTTCCACATAGCATACGAAGTTTCCTTTCCTTGGAGACTTGAGACAATGTGGTCTTGAACTCCCTCAAGGATTATCCGCCTTGCCTTCACCACACACTTCTTCCATTTGACCAAATTTTGTGCATCTGATGTTGCTGGGTTAGGAATTTATTGATCAATGAATTCTTTCATGCCACTATCCTCTAGCACAACCTCCATTCTGTCCCTCGAGGCTATAAAATTTGAGTTTCCTTCCAAGGCATATTTGATCCGTAAACCGTAGAACACCATTTGTCGATCCTGAAGTATGTATTGCAAATTCAAATTTCACCTATAGCCCTAAACTCAAAAATTCGAAATCTCCTCTAGTATACTCTTCTCAGCTTCGATACCATGTAGAAAATCCTGTAGATTCACAAGTTCAAGCAATGTACTAAATCACAGGACAAAAATCTACTTCTACTTTCAACTAGTAGAAGCCAATAGATCAATGAAAACAATATGCACAAGAAAAAAATAAATCAATGGCACATAACACAAGATGTATTTGGGAAAATGCGCTACTCAAAAACCTGTTATCTGTATTGCATATATCAGAAATATGAGTGAATATACAGAGCTTGTTCTCACTAGAACAATTCTGCACAAGTATGCTTAACTCTCTCAGCTCACAAGCTAGATCTTGGCCAACATTTAGCCAATTTTGCAGCTCTCCAAGCCCCTAATCTCTTGTGTAATTCCTAGGATGAATAGTCTGTATTTAAAGGGAATTCATGCTTCCAAAATTGTGCAATTGAAACATAGGATCAATCTCTGATGCATGCATGACATTTACACTCAAGTAAATAATACAACTAATAGTATATTGTCCCTGCACTCTAGTCTCAACTGGGTCTTTCTTAGAATTGGCATGCATGAGTTTCTGATGAAGGAAACTTAAATTAACTAGAGTGACACTTGTGGATGCATTAGTGCGCCAACTTACTGTTAAACTTTCTATTAGTTCCTCAAATAGTTTGGAACTAATTTAACTGAACTTAACTAAGTAAATTGAGTAATCTAATTTCCAACTCAATTTAAACTCATACTGGACCCCTAAAACTTAGGGAGAACATATATATGACTACAGAAAGACTTCCAACTAGAAATTCCTAAGCTAATTAAACTTAATTAACTATTTACAGGTTGCTATGAGAATATAATTCGATTTTAATTCTCAGTTTAATTCAAAAACAAATTAAATTGGAATTTCTTGTTGCCATTTATCAACATAAATTATCAAACGTTAGTGAAATTAAAAATAGTCAAAGACTTGGATGGAAGTGAACTTAGAAAGCCAAACATGAGTACATAACCTTTATTTTAATTACTTAGAAAGACAAACATGGCTATCTAACCTTTATTTTAATTATCATTCTACTTTGAGTACAAGTGAGATTACCATAGGGCATTTACCCCATTATCTTAAATTTTTAACAAACATAAAATTGGTTTCCATTATAGATGATAAATTTATAAAATATATTTTATAAATGATCAAACTTTAATCAAATTAAAAATAGTCAAATAATTCGATGAATCGAGCTTAGAAAGTAGAAAGCCGAACATGAGTATATAACCTTTATTTTAATTATTATTATACTTTGAGTACAAGTGGGATTACATTAAAGTATGAACGCCATTATCTTAAAATTTTAACAAACATAAAATTGGTTTCGATTATAGATGATAAATTTATAAAATATATTCTAGAAATTATCAAACTTTAGTGAAATTAAAAATAGTAAAAAACCTTGATGGAAATGAACTTAGAAAGCCAAACATGAGTATATAACCTTTATTTTAATTATTATTATACTTTGATTACATGTGGGATTACATTAAAGCATGTACCTCATTATCTTAAAATTTAAAAAAACATAAAATTATTTTCGATTATAGATGATAAATTTATAAAATATATTTTATAAATTATCAAACTTTAGCGAAATTAAAAATAGTCAAAGACTTGGATGGAAGTGAACTTAGAAAGCCAAACATGAGTATATAACCTTTATTTTAATTATTATTATACTTTGAGTACATCTGGGATTACATAAAAGCATCTACCCCATTATCGTAAAATTTAAACAAACATAAAATTGGTTTCGATTATAGATGATAAATTTATAAAATATATTTTATAAATTGTAGAAAATCTTGTAGATTCACAAGCTCATGCAATGTACTAAAGCACATGACAAGACTCTACTTCTACTTTCAACCATCGGAAGCCTATAGATCAATCAAAACAATATGAACAAGAAAAAGATAAATCATTGGCACATAACACAAGATGTATTTGGGGAAGCCACTGCTCAAAACCCTGCTATCTGTATTTGATATATTTAGAAATATGAGTGAATATACAAAGCTCATTCTCACAAAAAAAATTCCACACAAGTATGCTCAACTCCCTCAGCTCACAACTTAGCTCTTGGCCAACACTTAGCCAATTCTGTAGCTCTCCAAGCCCCTATTCTCTTGCATAATTCCCAGGATGAATAACCTATATTTAAAGGGAATTCATGCTTCCAAAACTGCACAATCCAAACATAGGATCAATCTCTGATGCATGCATCATATTTACACTCCAATAAATAATACAATTGATAGCACAATGTCCCTACACTCTAGTCTCAACTGGGTCTTTCTCAGAATCGACATGCATGAGTTTTTGATGAGGGAATCTTCAGTTAACTAGAGTGACACGTGGATGCACTAATGCACCAACTGACTGTTAACTCTCTATTAGTTCCTCAAATAGTTTGGAGCTAATTCAACTGAACTTAACTTAGTAAACTTAGTAATCTAATTTTCAACTCAATTTAAACTCATAATGGACCCCTAAAACTTAGGGAGAACATATGCATGACTACATAAATACTTCCAACCCAAAATTCCTAGGCTAATAATTAAACTTAATTAACTATTTACAAGTTTCTATGAGAATAGAATTCAATTTTAATTCTCAGTTTAATTCAAGGAAAAATTAGACTAGAATTTTTTATTTCTATTTCTCAACGCTCCCTCTCAACAAGAAAGGGATTATCAGCTACCTCAATCTTGTCTCTGTGAAACTCGAATTTCCATCTTGACAATGCCTTTGTCAAAATGTCAGCATCTTGCTCCTCTGTGGGAATGTATTCTAACAACATAATTCGCCTCAATACACAATCTCTGAGATGATGATATCAAATATCAATATGCTTGGTCCAATCATGAAAAACAAAATTTTCAAAGAGTCTGATACAACTCCGATTATCGCAATAAATCATAGTCGGATCCATTTTCTAACCAAACAAACCAACTGGGATCTTCCTCATCCAGATGGCCTCACATGCTGCCTGACTCATTACCATGTACTTTGCCTCTACCAAAAAAAGTGCAACCGATCTTTGTTTCCTACTATACCAAGAAACTACCGCTGACCCAATACTAGAGATCCCTCTTGATGTGCTCTTCTTGTCAGATGTACTCCCTTCCCAATATGCATTGGTGAAGTCTTGAAGCTTCACTCCCTATGTCTGTCTGTACTATAATCCATACTAAGAAGTTCCCCTAAGATATCTCAACACATGATTTTCCGCCTTCCAATACAGCTTGGTAGGCCTAACCATCGCTTGAATAAGTTGGTTAACTGCATAGCACATTCGGTCATGTGTTCACCAAGTACATGAGTGAACCAAAAAGATGCCTGCAAACAATAGCTTCCACTACTTCCCCTGAAGTAGCATCCTCCTTCCTCCAGTTACCTGCTAGAGGAGTCTCCATGGGTTTGCTGCTCTCCATGCGGAATCTCGTGAGTATCTCGTTGGCATGCTTGCCCTAAGACCCAAACAAATCCCCATATTCCTACCATACCTCCATGGTAAGAAAGTAATGCATGAGCCCCATGTCCTTCATTTCAAAATCTCATTCAAGTTCCTCCTTTCAAGACAAGATCAACTGATCATAACTTGTCAGTATGAGATCATCAACAGAAAGTAAATTGATCAATAGTTTACCGTCCATCACTATGTGGTACAGGTTCTGCTGGGAACGAGATCCCCCATGGATAGTTTTGGGGCTAAAAGCCCATGTTTTAGGTCAAAATTTGTAATAAAGTCGTAAAGTATCCACATTTTGTGATCATGGAGCGCGAAGGTATCATGAGTTATAAAGGGTTGTCCGCCCTTATTTTGTAAAGCGTAAAGTCGGTTGTAAAGATCTACCTATGCTCTATGAACCATGGGATTGTATAAAAAGAGGTAAGTAAGTAAGCTCTAAGTAGTCATAATTTTTTTGTAGTAGAATGGAAGACTTGGAGTCTTGGTAGAGAAGTCTAAGTTTCGGGTCGTAGCGTAGGTAGAGGCTCTGCAGTTGAGTGCACAGAGACCTAGGGTGGAAGTCTGTAGCTAAGTGCACGGACCCCTGCAGTTGTGTGTGCAGGGCATATAGAGTTTGTAATCATTTGAAGATATCAATAAAGAGAAGCATTCTACAAATTCTGTGTCTTTGTTTCTTGTTAATGCATTTGGTTATATTGCGTTTCGGGTTCAATTTATAATGTTTATGTACTGCATGAATATATGTGATTATATTGGGTAAATGAACACAAGTAAGAATATCAGATTACATGGCGCTAACTATGATTGTTCAGTAAGATAAGTAAATAACTTAAGATAACTTGGAAACCTGTTCAAAATGTTGTCATAGTAGCGCAAAAATACCTGAACCGTAGGTTAGGGCTACGCGAAGGTCAATCGTACTCCTTTGCGGAGGTACTAAAGGCTAGAATAAAGGGCTAGACTGATAGAGTCCTAGGAATTAGTGACCTACATGAAAGGAGGAACAAAGGGTATAAAATGACATCACGACCATCTCAAGGTACGAAAAATTGGTTCCAGCATCCTCTCATATTGCTTTGTGTGAGACTTCGGTCCGTGCTCTGTAGGCTGATGCCGAGAGGGCCAGTAGTGTAGGGATTTGTTTGACTAACTAATGCTGACCCTGCGTCAGTACCCACGTAGCCAACAAATGGTTCCATTGCCGAGACCAGAATCTGCATAAGAGATGTGTGATGTCTTATCACTGGAATCCAACTAAGAAAGAGATCAGAGACTGGTTGGTTAGGAAGATCCACGAATTCGTGGCGCAGGAGAATAGAAATCTGCAACTGACAAAGGAAAAGTGGCTGGACAGGTACCTGTATACAGAAATTCACAAGATATTTTTCTGTTGAGCTTTTAGAGCTTTAACTTTCTTGCCCGAATCTTTCTCCACCAATGCTTTAAACTCACAAAAATTTGTGAAAGTTTGATCATTTTTCTACATGGAAAGTATCCAACATTTACAAGAATAGTCATCAACAAATATAACATAATACTTGTGTTTGGTCATAGATGCTATCGAGTATGGTCCACACACATTTGAATGGAATCACTCTAGAATAGCCTCCGCTCGACTATCTCTATCGTGAAAGGAAGGCTTGGTGTATTTTCCCAAAGTACACCCCTTGCATGTATCAACTTTCTCAAGCGTACCTTTGGGAAGACTGGTAGAGATCTGCTGCAATATCTTCAAAGCCCCATGATGCATGTGGCACAATCGTCTTTGCCACAACTTGCCAATGTCTCAAATTTGCACCCTTTATGCTTTAGTGCTCAAAGAAACACACTCCTCTACCTAGAGCTTATAGCGATTCTTCACGCAAATCCCTATCTTCTTTACTTGGCTCATGGCTATGTGTCGAAGGAACACTTTTCCTTTCAATAAGATCACATCATAGCCTCTATTCTCAAGCATGAAACAGATACCAAGTTCTTCTTTAGCCCAGACACATACATAACATTCTTCGAAGTGAGTGGAGCCCCATGCTCCCTCTGAAAAGTAATCGTCCCTAATCTAGTAACACTATACTTCTTGTCATCACTCATCTCAATATGCATCTGGAGATCTCTCTCCTCCAGGTCACTGAATAACTCTTTGTCTCCAGTCACGTGGAATGAAGATCCACTGTCTAAGTACCATACACTTCCCATCAGTAATGAAACCATGCATGCAGTGAGGGAAAAGTCCAATTCGAATTTAGAGGCCAAAGCCTCACCCGTTGCTCCTACTTAGGACTTCTTTTTGGACTTCTTGAGTGGAAATTTTGTAGCAAAATGGCCCAACACATGACAATGAAAACACTTAACTTTCGTTATGTATTTCTTCTTACCTCCATGATAAGAATCTGATTTGGAATTGGAAGCTTTCCATTTTCCCTTCTTCGCCTTAATCTCTAAGGCACAATTCTCTTCATCATTAGTCTTTGATGAAGAGCCATCCTTGGTGTTCCTCCTGATCTCTTCTTGCATCAAATCCGACTACAATCATTCCCAATCTAGCAGCTTGTCCTGACCATTGACAAATTCTTGATAACTATGCCAACTCTTTGGGAGTCCTAGAAGAGCAAGACTCACCATGTCATCCTCAACAACCGTGATTCCAACACTTACAAGTTCATCATGCCATTGAGTGAACTTGTTCAAGTATTTTGGAATAGTCTCGCCATTCTCCATTTTGATTTTTCAAAGTTTGTCCTTCAGTGCCAATTTCCTTTGGTCACTGTTGTTTTGATACAAGTCCATCAATTCTTTCCACATAGCATACAAAGTTTCCTTTCCTTGGAGACTTGAGACAATGTGGTCTTGAACTCCCTCAAGGATTATCTGCCTCACCTTCGCCACACACTTCTTCCATTTGACCAAATTGTGTGCATCTGATGTTGCTGGGTTAGGAATTTATTGATCAACGAATTCCTTCAAGCCATTATCCTCTAGCACAACCTCCATTTTTTCCCTCGAGGCTATAAAATTCGAGTTTTCTTCGAAGGCATAGTCGATCCGTAAACCATAGAACACCATTTGTCGATCCTGAAGTATGTATTGCAAATTCAAATTTCACCTGTAGCCCTAAACTAAAAAATTTGAAATCTCCTCTAGTATACTCTTCTCAGCTTTGATACCATGTAGAAAATCTTGTAGATTCACAAGTTCAAGCAATGTACTAAATCATAGTACAAAAATCTACTTCTACTTTCAACCAGCAGAAGCTAATAGATCAATGAAAATAATATGCACAAGAAAAAAATAAATCAATGGCACATAACACAAGATGTATTTGGGAAAATCCACTGCTCAAAAACCTGCTATCTGTATTGCATATATTAGAAATATGAGTGAATATACAGAGCTTGTTCTCACTTGAACAATTCTGCACAAGTTTTCTTAACTCTCTCAGCTCACAAGCTAGATCTTGGCCAACATTTAGCCAATTCTGCATCTGTCCAAGCCCCTAATCTCTTGTGTAATTCCTAGGATGAATAGTCTGTATTTAAAGGGAATTCATGCTTCCAAAATTAAGCAATCGAAACATACGATCAATCTCTGATGCATGCATGACATTTACACTCAAGTAAATAATACAACTAATAGTATACAGTCCCTGCACTCTAGTCCCAACTGGGTCTTTCTTAGAATTGGCATGCATGAGTTTCTGATGAAGGAATCTTCAGTTAACTAGAGCGATACTTGTGGATGCATTAGTGCACCAACTTACTGTTAAACTTTCTATTAGTTCCTCAAACAGTTTGGAACTAATTTAACTGAACTTAACTAAGTAAATTGAGTAATCTAATTTCCAACCCAATTTAAACTCATACTGGACCCCTAAAACTTAGGGAGAAAATATATATGACTACAGAAATACTTCAAACTAGAAATTCCTAAGCTAATTAAACTTAAATAACTATTTACAAGTTGCTATGGGAATATAATTCAATTTTAATTCTCAGTTTAATTCAAAAACAAATTAAATTGGAATTTCTCGTTGCCATTTATCAACATAAATTATCAAACGTTAGTGAAATTAAAAATAGTCAAAGACTTGGATGGAAGTGAACTTAGAAAGCCAAACATGAGTACATAACCTTTATTTTAATTACTTAGAAAGCCAAACATGACTATCTAACCTTTATTTTAATTATCATTCTACTTTGAGTAAAAGTGAGATTACAATAGGGCATTTACCCCATTATCTTAAATTTTTAACAAACATAAAATTGGTTTCCATTATAGATGATAAATTTATAAAATATATTTATAAATGATCAAACTTTAATGAAATTAAAAATAGTCAAATACTTCAATGAATCGAGCTTAGAAAGTAGAAAGCGAACATGAGTATATAACCCTTTAATTTAATTATTATTATACTTTGAGTACAAGTGGGATTACATAAAGGTATCAACCTCCATTAATCTTAAAAATTTTAACACATAAAATTGGTTTTCGATTATAAGATGATATTTATAAAAATATATTCTAGAAATCACAACTTTAGTGAAATTTAAAATATAAAAAACTTGGAATGGAAAATGAACATAGAAAGCGAGAAACATGAGTAATAACCTTTATTTAATTTTATTATAACTTTGAAGTACAATGGGAATTACATTAAATATCATACCATAACTTAAAATTTAAACAAACATAAAATTCATTTTGATTATAGATGATAAATTTATAAAATATATTTTATAAATGATCAAACTTTAGTGAAATTAAAAATAGTCAAAGATTTGGATGGAAGTGAACTTAGAAACCCAAACATGAGTATATAACCTTTATTTTAATTACTATTATACTTTGAGTACATGTGGGATTACATTAAAGCATGTATCTCATTATCTTAAAATTTAAAAAACATAAAATTGGTTTCGATTTTAGATGATAAATTTAGAAAATATATTTTATAAATTATCAAACTTTAGTGAAATTAAAAATAGTCAAAGACTTGGATGGAAGTGAACTTAGAAAGCCAAACATGAGTATATAACCTTTATTTTTATTATTATTATACTTTGAGTACATCTGGGATTACATAAAAGCATCTACCCCATTATCTTAAAATTTAAACAAACATAAAATTGGTTTCGATTATAGATGATAAATTTATAAAATATATTTTATAAATTGTAGAAAATCTTGTAGATTCACAAGCTCATGCAATGTACTAAAGCACATGAAAAGACTCTACTTCTACTTTCAACCACTGGAAGCCTATAGATCAATCAAAACAATATGAACAAGAAAAAGATAAATCGTTGGCACATAACACAAGATGTATTTGGGGAAGTCACTGCTCAAAACCCTGTTATCTGTATTTGATATATTTAGAAATATGAGTGAAGATACAAAGCTCATTCTCACAAGAACAATTCCGCACAAGTATGCTTAACTCTCTCAGCTCACAACTTAGCTCTTGGCCAACGCTTAGCCAATTCTGTAGCTCTCTAAGCCCCTATTCTCTTTCATAATTCCCAAGATGAATAACCTATATTTAAAGAGAATTCATGCTTCCAAAACTGCACAATCCAAACATAGGATCAATCTTTGATGCATGCATCATGTTTACACTCCAATAAATAATACAACTGATAGCACAATGTCCCTACACTCTAGTCTCAACTGGGTCTTTCTCAGAATCGACATGCATGAGTTTTTGATGAGGGAATCTTCAGTTAACTAGAGTGACAATTGTGGATGCACTAATGCACCAACTGACTGTTAACTCTCTATTAGTTCCGGAAACAGTTTGGAACTAATTTAACTGAACTTAACTCAGTAAACTTAGTAATCTCATTTCCAACTCAATTTAAACTCATAAACGACCCCTAAAACTTAGGGAGAAC